>JBAMHV010000004.1:27201495-27221499 GCA_037177535.1 Pseudomugil gertrudae | reverse complement strand
GTAATTGATGCCTTTCTAAGTGTGTGTGTATGTCTATTAGGTGGCTCAACTCTTTTAGTGGAACAATCAAGTTAATTTGTCTTCTTCTCTACACTTTCCATGAATCCAGTAATTATAAACAGGTATGATTGGGATCATGTAATGGACTTATTTTACTTCACTTGCAATCTTTAAGAGGGGTCTAATAAAATTTCCACTATTCCCCCTGACTGGTGTATTGTTAGAGTTAAAAGTAGTACGTAGGACTGAAATTCAGAGCATGCTCTTTAGATCTAGACTGTGTCTCAATCTGTGCACAATGTTTAACGTTTACATTGACACACTACATTCCAGTACATTACGATATTGAGACACAGCCTTAGACTTAACTTTATTGATCCCTTTGGGATGACTCCCTCAGTTAGGTTTCCAGCAGCTTATACATAAACAATAAAAACTCTTCATTACAAAAGAAACCATATTAAAATAAATAGAATAGGTGCTGAGTCAGCGGGGTACTGTGTTTGCAGCCTTGCTGTGACAGAGCTGAATCTTGTCACTTGCAGAGATGTGTCCGCTTTTGGAGAAATGTACATACGGATGGTGATCTCATGACTGAACTCCCTCAGCAGATAGTATGGCTGCATGTTCCACTACTTTCAAGTTTTAAACTAAGCTAAAATATTTTTAAAATGTGATTTGGTAAACTAACAACCTGCAATCTGGTGCGGGTCAGGAATGTTCTATAATGAGCCGTACTGAATCATCAAAGAGGCATCCAACATGCGATGTCTCAGAACTACACTCTTTACATTTAATCACACAGGCTTGAAAAACAGGTTGCAAATAAGTCTTCTGAAGATACAACTCATTGCTGTTTAGCAGTTATAGTTAAGCTAAGAGTTAGCTGCTCACTAGCATCAGAAGCTGCTGTCATGGTTTAGCCACTAATGGTGCTGAGTTGAGGTGATATTTCAGACCTGAAGTACTTTGATAGTATGAAGTATCAAGTCAAGTTAAATCTTATATGTGCTGATCCATATTTTTCAAATCACCATAAAGTCAAAGGAGAGCTGGCAATGCAACTGTTATTTTCTAACGCATTACCTTTTCCATGATTAATTGGAATTGACATGTTGGTTTTACAGTTCGGTTGTTGCCACACATGGTTAGAGGTTGCACGTTAAACTACTGGGTGAGTGCTCCCATTCTGTTGACACTGCCCAACAGAAAATAACAAGCCATGTGGATAAACGGCCATGTCAAAATTTCTAAACATGGTTTGACATACTACTAATTTGGGAGATTTTGGGGGGAAAAATTGTTACACATTTTCTCGTGAATTAGGCTCTGGGGCTGTGATGCATGTAGTAGAGCGGGGCATTTCCTAACCAGCAAGTTAGTGGTTCAGAGTTAGTGGCTCTTCAGTGGTTTAGTGGTTCCTGGTGCTGGGTCACCAGTGCGTGAATGTGTGAGTGTGTGTTTGTGTGTGTGAGTGCATGGGTAATGGCTTTGAGTGCACTGATGTGAAGGAAAGCGCTATACAAGTACAGCATTTACCATTTTGGGCTGTGCTAACTGAAGACGCACAAACATTTCATGACCTCTAAAGACCTCACATGAAGGTACAAGTCAGAGGTTTAGTGAATTAACTGATTGCCTGCAAACTGAGGAGGAGGGATGTTAGTGAGCAATGCTGAATCACCACAAAAGGGTCATTACTGGCACTGTGGTAAAAGTTCAATTAAATTAAATATGCTAATTGACAGAAAAATGATTTATTAGGTTATTTGATTTACTGGATTTTGTTGAACAAAACTGTCAATGACAAAAACAGCCCACATGTATTTCTGAGCCCACTGCATGTTTCTCTTATGAACTGGGATTAAGAGGTGCTTAAATACAGCAACAGTACATAGACATACAGAAGGCCTATACAAAACCTCCAGGGGAGGTTTGTTTGAGACTGTGGTAACCGGTCCAGTACAGTTAGCATGTAAATGTTAGCAGGTTTTTAGCCGTGTAGTGGACACAAAATAATAATTTTGACAAAACAACAAGTGATTTACCGTCAAACGTCCAGTATTCCATTTGAGACAGTACTTACCCACGATAGTGCACACTACAGAAAAACGTGTGCAGTGTGCACTTCACACTACTTTCCAGTGCACTATGGTATTGAGACACATGGGCTGTGTCTCAATCAGCGCACTAACACTACTTTGCGCACTATGTAGTGCGTACATGTCAATGTAAATACACTTAAACATAGTGCATGAAGTAGTTTTAGTGTGCTGACTGAGACACAGACATGGAGATAAGGGAGTTCAGACATTTGATTCAGATGTTTTGGAGAAATAATGCATCTTTTAGTTACAGGATAGCAGTTTCCGGATGTGAGCAGTTCTTTTATAAGACTGTATCATTTCACACTTCTCTGAGAAATATCCTGCTTTTTCACCACACCTGCATGGAAATTGTCACATGCTTAACAATGTGGAACAAGCTCATTCAGTAGTTTCCCTTTAATTAGGCTCACCTGGGAGCTTATCGACAAACTCTTTTGAGATTGTTCTTGGTCATTTAAGCAGAGAGGAGAAACGAGAGTTAAATCTTCCTCAGAAAAACTAAAGCCCAAATTTTTCTTCAACTGAAATCCTACATGCACAATCATTTAAGAAGCAGCGACACAACCGTCTCAGAGGCAGCGTCTTTATATTTATTCACACTTGTTCAGATCACAGGTTGCAATGTGTTTAGGGGATACAAAAGTGAAACATCCCTTTTAGCGTTGTTTGGCAATGATTCAATACTCCTTTCCTCTTTCATCTTCATCGGTTGCAGCCTATAGATATTTTTTCTTGCGGTAAAATTAATCACCTCTCCAGGCAATCTGGCTGTTTCACTCCCTCACAGCAGCATCCTCTGCTGTGAAGTAGAAAGCGGCCAGCTGTTGTATAGTCTGTGACCATTTGTACATCCCTTTTGGCAACTAAATGTTCATCAGCATTCACTGTAACCTCCAGTGATTATACGCAGGGCTGCAGGGTCGCTATCAAAGAGATGAACTTTTATTGTTTCCACCAGTCACATTCATCTTTTGTTGCTGGTGACACTGCGGATGCTTGTGCCAAAACTATATGAAGTCTATTTCCTGGGAAATGTTTTAACTATTCATGACAGCACAGGCTGCTTCCCCCTCATCTAAACCAGTTCTATTAATCCCAAATCATCCATGGTGAGAAATTCTCATGTTATGCTGTATAAAAAGTGCAAACCTGATGCTGAATTTATGTAATTTGTAATTTATGTAATTTGTTCCAGAGGCCCCTGCTGGGACACCACAGTTGCCAACACAGGTAATGTAATCCTTTTAAATGAGCTCATTTCTGAGATTTTCTTCCTTTGGAGATTGGTGGGGAAAAAATCACTGCAACAGGAGAGATGAATAGAATAATACCAGAAATAGCTTCTCTAAAAATGTAGCTGTAAAGAGAAATAAGGAGCGGGAAATGTATGACTGACTGCTTTAATTAAGGTCGAGCATATGCTGGAAAATAACAAATATGGAGAAAGACAATCGCAACATTCTGCTCCATCTCTCAGTCTGGATCCTCAGCTCCTCCCACGAGCGAGCGGGGCTTCATTTCATCAAATCCTTCAACTTGGACCACTTAGGCTGAGCCACACTTTTTACTACACTGCATTTGGGCACCGCCACAACTTGCAGCAGTTCCTCAACGCACCGAGAAAGCAGAGACAAGAGTCGGAGAAAGGACTCCTGACATCCACAGCATCTGCCACCAGCGATGGAGAGGGAGTTCAGCTTCTGCCCAAAGTGGCAAGGTGCGCTCTGGGTTCTGCTTCTCATCATGTCCTGTTTCTACATCGCCCAGGCTGACATAACTTGCAGGTCGTGCCAGCCTGGGAAAAAGTGGCGTGCGCAGGAATTACTGCTGAAATATGACACAACTGTGCCCGCAACAGGGTTAAAGGGAGAAGTTTCTAGGGAAAGAAACCGGGTTGACCAGCGGCTCCCCTGCGAGGCTGAGTCCGCTGAATGCGCTCCAGATCGGGAGGAATATGCGGGCTCGAAACTGAAACGGAGTACAGACAACCTGCGCACCGGAGGTGGACGTTATGAGAACCAGTCTGCAAAGATGAAAGTTTCACTGGGCAAAACGAGTGATCAGCACGAGGACGGCAACAGTCCGACTTCTGCAGCCCGACACAGAGAGCGCGCCAGGGGGAGCGGGGCAGTCCAGACTGGAGACCCGGAGAAGGGGACCGGCTCCGCGGTCAGACGCAGAGTGACGCGCTCTGAATTGCGCTGGAGTGGAGAGGAACGCAGATCCACCGGGGCGAGGCAGGAGGAGCCAAAACTTAACAGTTCAACGTTTGCCTTGACCGGGGATTCATCCCACAACCAGGCCATGGTGCACTGGTCCGGCCAGAACAGCAGCGTAAGTCATTTCTCCTGTCCACTCTGACGCGTGGCCTCACGCGCTCAGGTGGCCAAACAACCTCTGCTGATGCGTTTAAGAAGCATGTGTGCGCGTGCCCATATGAGAGTGGGACCCTGCTTCATTAATGAAATAGTCAGGCTGCACATCTCTCTTTTCATGTTTCCTCACATAAGGCCTAAACATTTTCTGACTTTTGGTCTGAAGGATTTTATTTCTCATGTTGTGGAAGGAAAGAGTGGCTTCTAGAAGGAGGGGGTGAAGGGCTATTCTTTACCTGGCTATTATTCAGTCTGAGCAGTTTAACTGATGCAGGAATTTAAAAAAAAGTTCCTGGTGCATCTGTGGCCAGAGGGCAGGATTTGCAGGCATCACTGGGCCTTTGGAAAGATGATTTCTGCCCTCATTCTCCCTTTGCTGCTGCAGGTTTGCCAAAAGAGGGGTTTCTGTAGATCCCTTAAGGTGGAGGATCAGGTCAGAGCTCTGGTCAGAAGAGGACGCTGACAGCTGTTTAGGGTTTGGCTTCAAGATGAGATTTGGACATATTCACAAAGCAGATATCATCAGCTTCCTCATGCTTTGAAAAAACCTTTAGGAAATGTTCATCAAATGCCAGGTTGTTTAAAAAAGTTTGCATTTGTGGAGAAAAAAGGAGAATAGGCTCATAACAGACTTGCTTTTTTCAATTTAATCCGAAACATTCAAAGATCATAACAACAGCTGCTTATTTATTGATAGAAAAACCTAACCAAACCTGAAATAAAACCAAAAAGGTGAGTTTTCTAAGCGTTTCCTGGATTAAACTCTGAGAGATGGCTGCATTTAAATTCAGATTTTATTCAAATAATATAAATTTTTGTGGATAAAAAAACAGTAGAATATGAAGAAAAATCTAAAGTCATGAATGAAGATTAAGGTCATATCCAGTCCAGCTAACCCGGGCCAAGAATTCACGAAGAATACTTTATTTTCATTTGGAAATCTTCAGCCAGAGTCGTTAGTGTTTTGTTTGCGTAGCTCTTCATTAGCGGGGTAGCTGGATGTGTTTGTGAGCTCTGCCGCACAGAGTAACACGTTTTACAGGTACACTAGCTGACCTTTACTGCACGGTTTTATTTCCTCTTCAGAGATATTTATGAAAAAAGCAACATACAGTCATGTTAAAACAAAAGTACAGTAATTTAGTTTTAAGATTTTATGTGTCAAGGTGGAATACAAACTAATGTGGTCCTTATCAGGCATTAAGATGAGATAAATGCTACATCAGATAAATGGCAGCACATGAAAAACTGCATCCATCCTTACTGCTTCCACATAAAAAGGAGCGATAGCTGCCATGTGATGCTGCTCACTGCAATGATTAGTTGATCATCATTATTGTCAGCACCTCTATAAAAGGGAGTTTTCAAATTAGTCTTAACACAGCCAAGGAGGAAATACATCATAATATTAGAAAAGCATTACAGCCTATCAATCAGAGACGGGATATATGAACAAGCATGGTTTGTTTGGCCTCTTTTTGCCTAAATAAACACATTTTAAAAAAGCAGTATGGTTTAGGTTGACAAAGCGACATCTAAAGAAACCACAAAACATCTGGGAAACCCTCCTTTGGACAGATCAGACCAATATGAGGCTTTTCTGCATAAACAAACAAACAAACACAGCATGGTTATAGAAGGATGGTTATCTAGATATCTTGGCATAGCATAGACCATAAACTCCACTGGATACCAAAGTATTCTAGAGTCAGACGTGCGTTCATCTGTCTGACACCTATTGCCTGAAATGCAACAGAACAATGACCCCAAACAGAAGCAGATCTACAACAGAATGAAAGTGTTGACATGATCCGGTTAAAGTCCAGAAATCATTCTGACTGAAATACTGTGCTGGGACCTTCAGAGAGCTGCAGAAACCAATGAATCAAAGCAATTCAGAGATACCATAGTTTCAACTCAATGCTGCGGAGGAAGCTTTATATGAGGGATGCCCAAGCCCAGCCTTTCAGAACTACTATCCCACCACTTTTAAATAAATCCCTTCTCCAACACAGCTAAATGAAATGAACGACTCATTGCAAGGGCCTTTGCAGAGCTGAATGACAAGCATGTGAAAATCAGGTGTTTGATTCAGGTGTTTGAGACGGGATGCAGGAAGGGACTGGACTTTCACGTCCTTGTTTTACATCATAATGTGGACTTAATTAATTAATTAATTTATTTTGACCAATTCTAGCTTTTAGTTAAGGTTTGCTAAATGTTAAACAGCTCACAGTGTTTTCATTCACATACTTTATCTGAAGGTTTTAATGACGATTAGATGAACTGGGATTATATTCCAATAATAGAAGCTTTTCATGTGACTTTAGGGGGAAATCAGAGGAAAGGTAGCAGAAATCTGCTCTATCCTGAGCAATAATCTGGGCCTATATTCTTCTTTTGTATCTTGAAGATTTTGGAAAGCTTAGAAAATACAAACACATTGTAGGAAATCCCAGTTGAAATGTGTTAATCCTCAGAGGATTAATTTCCACATGACTGCTCGTTCTTTATCTTTTAAACATAATTAGTGTACATTTTTACTGTAATAAGTTATGTCAAATTAGCTTTTTTCCATTTAGAAAAAAAAATGACTCAAATTAGTCTGAATGTGTTGAAATCCTGACCGTTCCACAGCAGCACAGCCTGGTGTTACATCCACGCCACTTAGACCTTTCTGGAACTAAACCAATTACAGTCAAACACATATCACCAGCTCACATACCCTCCACTTCGCTCTGGACTCCAACTCCATCCTTCGCCTCAGGTGTTTCTGCAGCTCCTTAAAAAAAAAACTTAAAGCAGAGAGAAGTTGGGAGGGGGAGGGGGGGGGGTCCTTAAATGTCTAAAACAGTTTTAGGGTTCTTCTCTTCCATTTCTCCATAACCTTCTTTGCTTTCTTACTTGAAGAATAAAAACAACAACAATCCCAAATTTCCGTTTTGGACTGAAGGTGGAGTTGTAAACGTTCTGCTGAAGGATGAAATAATCTGATTTCACATGAATAATGTGCTGTAATCAGGAGTGGACGTGCTCTGTTTTTACAATCCGAGCTGCTGTGTAAATAAACAGACATGTCAACAGCGAGGCACGCTGCTCAACGGATACCTGCTCTTAATATTTAACCTTTGCAGCATTTACAAAGCACATCTCTCAGTCATCCCACTTACAGGAGGCGTGCATGCCGACTTGGATCGGTGGATGTGATTATGTTACATGAAATATTGGCTGCAGGAGTTGTACGATCTCCACACAGCAAAGCAAAAAAAAAAGAAAAAAAGAAAACGCACAAGCCTTGTTAGTAAAAATACGGATATGAAGCAGCTGAATGAAGCAACCTGCTTTCAGAAAACAGCAGTAAGACTACAGATAACCAGAGTTTACATCACTCCCTCATTTGCACTTGAATATTCATTCTGTCCAAGTGTGCCGTGTTAGCTGCTGCTGCCTGCGGCTAAGCAGAGTTTACTAAAAGTTCATGATGCGCTTCAGACCTGAACCGTGTGCAGCTTGCTGTAAGTCACTGACCCGAAGCCTCTATAAAACCCTGCAGGACAAAAGTCCCACTTGCTGTGTCAAACTGTATTATTTTTTAAAAATGTATTCCAGGATTCTCTTTGTGAGACTGTAAAGGTGTATGTGTGCCTCCATCATATGTATAGGACCCCGGAGAGTTCAGAGAGCTTCCCTGAACTTGTGTTGAGCTGTGTTGGTGGACAGAACTGATGGAGAAGAAGGATCCATAAACAAAAGGAGGTGCAGACACATCTGAGTAATCCGTGTGGATCAGGGGTGTGCAGCTCCAGTCCTGAGGTCCACAATTCTGTGCGTTTTTTATATGTCCTTACTCCAACACACCTGTCTCAGAATAATGAGACATTGTGCAGCTTTAAATGCTGTTGGATTCAATAATTTGAGTAAAGCGAGTTGAATCAGGAAACACTGAAAACTTGCAGGACAGCGATCGTCGAGAACTGACTTTGGACACACATGGTGTGTATTATCTGGAACCATGTTTTTGGATATCCATGCTTCACAATATCGCAACAGAGATGATACAGACGATAGTTTAGAAGTTTTTTGTTTAATTTGTGAAGTCTCATAGTCACCAACAGGGACTAATATCACTAATGTGCTGGGTTAGACCATCAGAGACAGGTTAGTTCTATCTTATTGATGTCGTGTTGTTGCAGGACTAATCCTGCTATCTACTGATATTGAATAGGTGAAGCTTGGCTGAATGGATGAGCAAACAAACATGGCAGAACAAATCACAGTGTGGCTGTCTGACACAAAGAATGTGGACTTTGGCTTCAAACAATCACAAAAACTGATGTAGATAAAAAAAAAAACTGCTTCTCAAAATAACTTTCTCGTAATACGCTTGGTTTTTTTTGTCACGTGCTCTTAAAGATTGTCGCTTCCAAACCTGAATCCAAGCAAAAACTGGAAGAAGACCTGCTACTATCACTATCACATCATATCACAGATAGTGTGGTCTAACAGATTTCTGTCATGAAATTAATTTAGGGCAAAATGTCTATTTTACACATTATTTGTTGCACTGTACTCTGTGACCTCTAAAGCTCAAAGCTTTTTATGGATTTTTTAAACATTTCCTTCTGATGTCATTAGTTCAGACAGTCTGTGAACTCTACTTGACCTGCTTCAAACTGTCAGAATAAATATGATTGTTTATTTGTTAACAAAACATTGGTTTTCATTTAAACGTGCAGTTCAAGGAAGACAATTAAATTGGTGATTTGGGATAACTGGAAGAGATTGTCTTAAATCAACTGTGATATTGTCTTATATCCGTCTCTGGAACTTAAATTTAATTAAGTCTAATTCGCGTAGTGGCAGAATGTGTGAAATCAACAAGCATTCAATTGTTTTCTGCTGAATCAATATGACAACGCATCGTCACTGAAACATCTCATGCCTGTACTTTGTTGGTTAGGGATGGGTCTTGAAAACGTTTCAGTAGACTGTTCCAGATTTTCCACAGCATTGGAATCGTGTGCTAACGGGCTTGTCGATGCTGGTATCGGTGCACACATGTGGTCAGCTCACCAACTATGAATAAACAATATTTTATATGTCCATCTGTTTGTTGCTGGAAGAGGTGGACCAGAGTGTGGCAGCATTTCTTTATGATAACAACATAAGCTCTAATGTCTGTATTGGAAAGACTCGTAATAGTAACAGATGAAGGACACTTATATCCAGTTTGCTGCCTCGGTGCTCTGCTTTTAGCTCCATACAGGCAGCACATCAGCTACCTGCTAGAGGTCTACTCAACCTTATTTATAAAACCCTTTAAGACAACCATTACAATACATAATTAACATCAACCTGATGTGCATTGACGGCATACAGTACCAGTCCAAAGGTTGGACACACTTTTCATTAAATCTAATTTCTTTTATTGTGTTTTTGCTTTACATAATACAGTTTTAATAGCAAGTGATGTCATTTTGTCTTTTTCAAATCAGATTAGTAGTTTTATTGTAATTTATTGTATTATTGATCTAAATCATTGTCTAATTCTGTTTGTGTGGAGTTCACAAAGATTCTGAACTCAACATTTTCTCTTTTGAGAGTACTGAATTTGATCATCATTGATTTGTAAATCTGTCTTGTGTATTTGTTTCCTCGTACAAAGTTTGGTCAGGAATTAGTAAGGGAGTCCCCAAAGAACCAGATCAATTGGCAAAAAATGCTATTGGCACTGATATCAATAAACTGAACACTTTCCTTCCCTAACCTTGGTGCAGAGTTATGATGCCACACACAAAATTTAAATATAACACATTCACCAATACAGAAACAAACTACTTTGCTCCATTTATTTCATAAAAAAAATGTTCAACTCTGCCAAACTCGACAAACTCATCTCAGCGTGAACAATGCTGTGTGACTTAGAGAGACAGGATTTTGACTGATGGCAAAGAGAGGCGCTCAATTCCTGTTATTGGCTAGAGCAGCATTTAAATTCAGAGAAAAAAGGTTGCAGGTAAAGAGCACTCTCACAGAGGGAGCAGTGGCATATTGCTCAGATGGATGTAAGACATGCACAGGGAGCGTTTTATTTACATTATGAAATGTCAAGCATTAAGTACTTCAGACTGTCACTCAGACGGATTTGGGCTGACATATTCCCTGTCAGCTGGAGTAGTTTACTTTGAGCTTCCTGTGACATGTGGCAACCTTCGATGGAACACAACCAATAAAAGAAATCATGAGCAGGGACGTTGGGAAATCATGCCCTATGGCAACAGCATCATATGTCTCAGTTTTCCATCAACACATATGCAAAATATCAAAAGATCTTGTCATTAATTAGTGAGGCGTCAGTCACATGATGCTCTCTGATGAATTGGAAGAAGCTCACTCACATATGCTGTCTCAGCTGACAGTCTCACACCATCTCTCAGTGTGGTTTTTCTGCCAGATTCTACTCGCCATCTTTACTCCTTCTCATCTTCACCATCAAGGCACTATGATTTGCTCATTTTTAGACATTTGCGGACTGTTGAGGCCGTGTGGAGTCCTGACACTCGAGATAGATGGAAAACCACTCATCTGAGATGACAGAAATCAAGCTTCATTTAGGGCAGACATATGCTACCGTAAATCACAAGTCGTGCAGGAGGGAAGCCGGCTTTAGTTCAGGGGATGGCACTGCTCATCCTAAGTATAAAAACCTGTTCTCCACAATGCACTCATAAAAAATGGATTGTGCAACTGCTGCTGGCATTGCTGTAGGGTTGGTGATGAATGTCTTTGAATGACTCCAACACTTTGATCAAGGCTGAAACAACAAAAAGATTTGTATATTGTCCTTGATTTAGTTTGCAGATAAGAAACTAAAAACACGTTTCCCGTCACAGTCTGCACGGAAGCTGCACTATCGCAGAGTATTGCTGAAAACTGCCCAACTCACCACAGGAAGTCCACTTCCACCCATTTAGGAAAGTCTGCATCAACCTTGCAGCATTTGTAAGGACATTCTCAACATTCCTGCCCAGAAACTTACTGAACTCTTGCTGACCCTACAAACCACTTTGCACCGATTCCCTCCTCATTTCTTCTAGGATCAATCGTGGTACTCTACCACTGTATTACCAGACTGTGTATACACATACACACACACACACTACCAAATAATACTACACTAGTTAAAGTGTTAATACGTTTTCATGCATACTTCCACCACCGGCAAAGTTTGAAAAATGCCAGAAACTGCAGGTAGGATGCTCGTTATGAATACACAGGCAGAAACGATTGAATGACACACAGCAGCTCAGTGGATAATAGCAAGATGGTAAGATGGAGCAAAGCATCTACACCAGAGAGCGTTCTTAAAGGTGGAGGCCTTTTCCCCACAGAATCTTCTCAGCTACGTAACACAGTAATGGCAGGGTGGTCCTGATCCATATCAGTATGTGACATTAGCATGTTACATTGGCTTGCGAGAATAGCCCCTGGCCAGCAGACTGTGGTTCACGGCAGGTTGTGCCAACTGCAGGAAGTGCCACTGCAAGCTGCTGCTGCTAAAACTTGAGCTTTCTGTATGTTGGCAGATGAAAAATCGGCAGGCAAAGAATAATGTGCAAAAAGTCTGGAGTTACTTTTACACATCTCAAAAGCACAACTCACTCCAAATGCATTTTCTCAAAAGCTCTGCAGGAGTCTAAAAGCCTGAAACTAGTCACATAAGTTCTCATGTGTACATATGCATCAGTGAGAGTGGTTTTTCTGCCTGCATGGGAAGTACCTGCCAAGTTTATGGCTGTAATTAAAAATAAAACCTTGGCTAATACTATACTGTTATTTGCTATTCAAATTCCCAGGTGCACTATCTCTTTATGTAACTATCTATCTATAAGTAGCATAACTTATCATCTGTACATTTCCTCTTGCAAATTATGTTCATAGTTCCTATTTACATTCTGCTATATTCAAGGTACATACCTATCTGCATAATATATACCCAATCTATAAAGCCTGAGGAATTTATTGGTCTGCACTTGCTGCTTCTTACCTTTCTGGATATAAACTAATCTGTATTTCATTGTAGAAAATTGCTTCCAATGCATTCTAGATTTTTCTTGTTCATAGTGACAAAAATACTCCACATAAATACTTTATTATACTTGAAAAAGATTGCAAAAATTTTTGGCACACTTCACATCAATAAGCTCTGATCCATCACCACCAAGCTGTGTGGATCAGAGACAGTTTAAGACATTTAGATTCTGATTTTATGGGGTCATATATGATATGAAGTGACTCTATTAAAAAACAAATGTGTTTGATTGGAAATGACAGTACAAAATTAGCTTAGCTCACCGTTCTCTACTGAAGAGTCTACCTTATGTTGTGTTTCTTTTAACTCTTTGAATGTTTTTGTCCACATTCAACATTATTAGATCAATTAATATCTAACAGTAAGCCAGGGCAAGATCAGCCAGTGGCAACTTTTTGCGTTTCATGTTTAGGACGTCATTGCTGTAGGACAAGGTGCTAGTGAGTGCTTTTGGATGGGGGAAGGGCCTGTAGTGGGACCCGCCTCTAACTGAGACGAGTAAAACTAGAAAAAATGCTATATTTTTTACTTGTGTGTTAAATAAAGTTGCTTAAACTTGCTAATTAAAAAAAGGCCAAAGTAGCTAAGTTGGCAACATACTTGTTTGCTCGGACGTGTACATCAGTTTAACAGAGTACATCAGAAAACTGTACATTGGCAAGCTTTGTGTGTTATTTGGAATCATGATTTAAATATGTAAAAACTTTTTAACAATTCATTTTTTGTAAATAATTAATCGGAAGTCCAAAGAGTAACAAATCTCCTCTAAAACATATCAGGAAAATAAAAATCTCTATATTTTTCTTCCAAGATATTTTTCCAGTGACTTTAATGATTTATTGTAAAACCGTTCACTTTTTCATCCCTCCAGGAATTTGTGATGTTTGCAAACTCATCCAATCCTTGCCAATTTTCCACAGACCACAACAATGATTTCACTGCTCTTACACATAACCTGATACACACATCAGTTTTATGAACATTTTTCAGGTTATTAACTTGCAGACATGTACTCGTGTTTAAAAGCACCACAAAGAACCGTGCACGACACTTCTCCACTTCTTTTAAATGAATGATAGAAACTGAGTTACAGTTGTGACCCTTTAGTTCAGGGATCTTCTAGGGCAGGTGTCCTGCAGGTATTGAAAGTTTCCCGACTGAAACACACCTGCTTCAGGTTGAAGTGATCTCCAAAGCCTGTTAAGTTTTTCTCAAGTCTGTTAGTGAGCCATTCATTTGAATCAGGTGTGTTGCTGCAGGGAAGCATGGAAAACCTGCAGGACATCAGCCCTTGAGGACCAGATTTTGACATCCCTGCTTTAGTGGGAGAGTGATTTTGTGTTATCCGATCATCCATGCTGCATTTATGTGATGAAATGTGCTGTGATGGGAGTTTGATGTGCAACATGTCCCCTTCACATGAATGCATCTATGGGAATAAAATATTGTTCAGATAAAAAATGCTGTTAGTTTTATCCAACACGATTACTAAAAATAGCAGTTTTCATGTTTTTTTTCACATATTCACAAGTTTTTGTGAATATTTTTCTTTATCTGTAATTTTACTGTGTTAAAAATTATTTAATTACATAATACATTACTAATATAAATTAACATTATTATTCTTATATATTGTGAGGTTTTGCATCACTAAGATGTTCTTCTGTGGAAAATGGAAGTTGGTTTGCATAAAAGTTCATTGTAGTCTGCTTAGATTTTTTGATGAGGAGTCCAAAATAGTGATTGCACGTTCGATCATTGGGATATGGAGCCACCTTTTGAAATGTTTATAATAGTTTAAAAACACAAACCATGAAACCATTAAATTTTAACCAATATTTCAGAAAGATTCTCACCAGCAGAGTAAATATTAATGGATATGTTTGAATTTTTTTAATCTAAATGTGAATTCCTATTTCTACCAGTGATTATCTGCAAAAAAATTTGTTTTACCTGAAAATTAATTTGAAAAAATTAATAAAAAAACAAGACATTCTTATGAAAGACAGCTTCTCAAGATTCAGCTTCCTTTACATTTCCTCTCTATCCCCCAGCAGCCGAGCTTTTTAGCTTTACTTGCTATGTGGCTGCTTCACAGAAGCTGCATGTAGCACCTACATCAGATTCAAATCCTGGAACGGAGCCTGTAGCTGTATGTCGCTGGGTCTCTCTGTCCCATATCCATTTCCAGTCCAGCAACTGCGTTATTATCCCTGGTCTAAAATTGAATATAGATAGAAGTGTTTTATACGTGTGCAGCATCGAGAAGGAAGATGAACAAAAGTCATCAACAACAACCACAAAAATACAGCTGTGAAATCCTGGAGGGACTGAATTGTATGTTTTTTAAATTATTATTACTAATTATCATCATCATCATTTTATTTGAACAATAAAGTCCCAATGAGATCAAGACCTCGCTTGCAAAGGACGATCTGTCCAAAGAGACAGCAGCACATGTCATGCATAAGAAAATACAATTACTAAACACATTATATCAATTAAATAAAAAACAAGTCAATAACAGAGCAAGTTCCTGACAGATTAACAGGTATTAAAGTGCAATGAATGAGTTGATAGATGGGTTGCCTCACTATGTGGAAAAGCTGAGCACAGTTCTGTCAAAAACAATCAAAGCAAACCAGGAAATTGTTGATGTAACAGGAACATACAAGTGAAGATTTCTTTCAGCTCATATTCTCAAGGTAAAGGGATTTTTTAAGACTGAATGGAAAAAAAAATATAAGCTTTCACAGCTCTGGTTGAACATCATCCCACACATATGAATAACAGGTGTGATGCTTCAGGTATCAGTCTTTAACTAGATCGTGTTGCTTGTTTACATTTGAACACCAGGTCTCTGCTTCTTATTTATTTTCTTCCACGCCCTGTCTTTTCTCTTTATTCATGGCCACACGCTTCCTGGTAATTCTGCAATTACTGCTTCCAAACCATGTTGTGAACATTCAGTTTTAATGTGATTGGAGTCTAATCTGGATGCTTTCAGACCTGATGCTTAGTACATCATGCTGAGAGAAGAGACCTAAAAAAAAGGAAAAAGAAAGTGAAACGATATTGAAACTAACAAACGTAACCAAAGCTACTGTGTGGGCTAAACGATCCTTCGGGTATGTGCCTGGAAGTGAATGGGAAGGTGGCTGCTGTCACGCTCCGCAGAACAGCGTTTACTTGCCATCAGGCTGCATTATGCCCGTAAACAAACTCTCTCTCCCTCTGTCTTTATAAAAGTGAAAATCCAAACCGATTCCAAAAAGATTATGGACCTATTTTCTTATGCTTTAAACTCTCAAGCAGTTGTATGTGTATATACACACACACACACACACACATATATATATATATATATATATATATATATATATACACATACATAATACATATATATACATATATGCAGACAGACACCTGACATCAGGCAGATCAGCTGACATACTGTATCTTCCAAGCCTGCACACTGCAAACATTAGTATTTAAATTGAATCTAAATGACCTTTTCAACTTTTTTACAAGTACTGTAAACCTCTTACCATTATTAGGGTCTGATCTAGCTGCACAAAGAAGCTACAACTATTTTCTTTTTGGATTTGACATATTTATTTATTCCTTTGTACAATTATCATTCAGAAACAACAAATTATACAATGACATAATGATTATATAAAAGCAATTAATATACAGTAGGTGCTACCTTGATTTACAGACATATACACACAGTATCTGTCTAAATAATGACAACAATATCATCATCAGAAGAAAACAGCAGCCTTGGAAATAATTACTTAATATGTGTCACACTGTCATCAGTACACTAACTTACAATAATAGTGATTTTTGCTATGATCATATCATGATAAAAGCTTAAATTAAAGCAAATCTTTATATAGACAAACAACAAATTAGCATAATTCATTATCTTGTATTATAGAGACATTGAAAAGAACTTTAAATAAAAAAAATAGATTTGAATTCAGTGACAATGTTAAAATTCTGTTATTCTGAATAGAAAAAAATCACACTGATTTAATAATTTACAGTCAAATAAATGATTCTGCTTCCCATCTTGTGAGTAACTTAGCAGGTGTTCTTACAATGTGATGGAAGAAAAAAATCCAAAATCTCTAAGTTGTGGAGGCAGAAAGTTTCTAGTCATCCAAGTTCAGTGAACCTGTGAAATTTCTATTTTTACACCACATTTCTGCACCTTCAGTTCAGGTCCTGCAACACACACACACACACACTCAAGTTTATCTGATGAGATGGAAGTTTGCTTTGAGGCAACAGGGAAGAAAAAAAAAACATAAAATAAATGTCTAAAAATGCAACTTCACCTTAAAGTCAAACCAAAATTCTGGCAGGAAAGTGAAAACATGTCCCATTACCAGAACTAACAAGTATCCATGAACTTGTTAGAAAACCTGTGATAGAACTTTTTGCTCTACGAAAAAACGTGTATGTTACTGTGTGTGTCATCCTTTTAAAAAAAAACCAGCGGAGTATCTGGAAACTTTGAAAACAAAAAGTCCTTTGCCATTTCATGTATGTGACATAGCGCGACCCAAGCAGCGTGTTGATACGAGTCCAACTGTGGACGTGCAGATCGATACCCTGCAGTTGATACCTGGACATCACTGCTCTCCTGATACAGAACATGCCACCCTGAAGGTCAGACTGGGGTTCTCACCATCAGCCACCACCCAACTCTCACAGGAGTTGCGCCCCTACAGCCCCTCCAATTGGTGGTCAGCTCACAGGAGAAATTTAAGACTTTGACATTTTAATCAAACCTCTCACAAGCTTGCATTTAAATCCACCTGCAAAATCTCTGTCGCTCTGTGAACCTGGCTTGCACCTCTGCACCGCCTAAAGGCTCATTTATGTTCCCTTACATATGGAAATGGGGACATTTATTTCAAACATTGTCATATGTCACTGCTTTCAAACATTAATGTATCTTTTACATTGCCATAGTTTACTTTCCCATCGACGTCAAAGAAGCTTTAGTCATTTATCACCTTTTAAATAGGCTTGTAAGGTTTTATTTATGCCCATGAGAGTGAATTTGGCAGGTTTGCAGGTGTTAATTTAGATATTCATCCTGTTCATGACCTCTGTAGACCTTAGACTGCACTACATTGAGAACCACTATTTGTTAAAGGCTCATACAATCACAAGCATTACTGTGCAAAAGCATCTTAAGCTCTTCCATACAGAGTTACAATTGCACCTTAAACTTCACTATGCAATAAGACACAAACAACATTTACATCAAAAGATATAACGTTAAATTCTCTGAGCTCAAAGGCATGAGAATTATGGTTTGATAAAGCTAGACAGATCTATTGCTATAGCACATTCAGCACATTTTACGAACAAGACAAAATATATATTAAGCGCTCTTTGCTATATATGTGTAGCACAAAGTTATATTCGCCACACAGCTAAATACTGTTCTGATCCATGAGGAGGCTGCACTGGTAGCTGAGCAACCGGAGGAGACCAAGACGATTCCACCCTGGCAGTAACTCTGGAATCCAACAGCTACTCCTTGGATCATTGATTCTTCTGGATGTGCGTTATTTTGGATAAGCTTATGAGTAGCTTCACAAGGCTGTAAACTGCCGTGGTGGGTTACAGGCTTGCATCCATTATACCAAACCACAACCAAGTACATCATGCGCTACCATGCTAAAGCTAATTGCATTAGCTGCCATGTTGGAAAGTCTTTTTTTTACTGGCAGATTGTTGCCTGTAAAAAGATCTTGCTTGCAAAAGACCACCTTTTAAGATTAAATTATAACAATAAATATTAATTAATGTCACTTTGATGCACTTCTCATTCAATGTCAAAGTATAAAATAGAACAACAAAATCAGAAATAGAACAAGTTTTCCTCTCAGTTTTTTCCAGGAAGTCAATGTTCTTGATAGTGAATAATATTATTTTAAGGTAGTGTTACAACCAGGACACCCAAGAAAATGTCCAGAGGCCTCATTTATAAAGTTTTCTAATGCACAAAAACAGGCCTGAAAATGGCTTTACTAAGCAAAGTTTGGGATTTATAAAAATAAACTTGACGGAGGAAAAAGCATACCACAATGCCAACTTTGGACCTTGCATAGTCACATTTTGGAAAAGGAAAACTGGCGGTAAAATGGATAAGATAATACATTTAAGCCACATTAAACCATGTTTGGTATCATTCACATTAGACTTTGCATCATTGTAATCAAACATGGAAGCAATTTTATAGGCATGCCTAAAAAACTGGTATTTATCCATAAATAAGTATTTAAGCATCTGAGCTCAGTATGCTCATAATAATTAAAATGTCATTATGATGCTTATTGGTACATTGTGATTACTGTGTAAGCATATTGCAGTAACGTGCGTAATGCTTCACAACAGATGTGCTTGCACTAGTTGAAGAGTATGCTTATGTGGGAGCTATGGAAGATTGTTTAAGGACTACAAAGATTTCTTGGCCCATGATGACTGGTTGATAAGCATTAGATTTCCAAGAGATGTGCTCTCACATTACTGAACTGAGTCCAGAGTTAGGTCCACTGACCCGCCGTAAGCAGTTATGTTTTATACTTTATTACTGAGTACTATTTAATACATAGTAATAAAGTAAAAAACATAAATGCTTAATACATATTTTTAATTTCCGATCAGTTGAAAGTATTAACTGAAGCTGATATACTTTTATCCCCATTCACAAGAAAAAAAGAGTGAAACAAAAATTCAAGTATTTTAGATATATCCCCTGCTTTATACCACATTTGATGTCTACAGACACTTCCATAATTGAAAAACATGTGGACGAGTCACCTCCAAGTTCCTTAAGCCAGCGTTTTTCAACCCTGGTCCTCGGGGAAAACTGCCCTGCATGTTTTAGTTCCTTCCAACTCTAGCAAATCTGATTCAGGTTCCTTAAACTTCTCGTTAGGTCCTTTGCAACTCTGCTAATGAGCTATTCATTGGAGTCAGGTGTGGTAAAGTTACCACTAAAACACGCAGGGCAGTGTTCCCTGAGGACCAGGGTTGAAAAACACTGCCTTAAGCTGCAAGTGACAAAATGGTGTGATGATGTTACAGCCACAGGATTTATTGCAATTTGTGCCAAACAAACATCAATAAAACTATTTGATATCTTTTACACTTTGTCATTTTGAGTTAGAGGAGACGTAACTGAAGTGTTTTTACATGAACTGAATTTCCCTCCGTGATAAAGTATTTTTGATTGATTCATACATACATACATACATACACACACACGTTGTTTATTGGCCGGTAATATTGGTACTATAATCCACTACAGTTTTAATTTACACCTACTGCTTTTGTTTGTGCCGTTGAGGGGGGGGGGGGGGGGGGGGGGGGGGGGGGGGGGGGGGGGGGGGGGGGG
>JBAMHV010000004.1:27181520-27199377 GCA_037177535.1 Pseudomugil gertrudae | reverse complement strand
CCCCCCCCCCCCCCCCCACCCCCCCCCCCCCCCCCCCCCCCCCCCCCCCCCCCCCCCCCCCCCCCCCCCCCCCCCCATAACCCTCTGGTACCTTACATTACAGGATCTAGTGCTGAACTCTTCTGGGCAGGGCTTTCTTCTGATCTTTAGGCTGGCCCATAAAACAAAATGCCAAAAAAAAAAAATGCTATGAGTTTGGCAATACATTGATCTACATCTATATGTCCATTTGGCAATCAATAATCAAAATAGAAAATAGCAAATAAACTTGGATGGATTGTCATTTATAGGACCAGTTTAAGATGCTTGTGAAATCTTTATACATTGTGTAGATATTTGATTTGTGACTGTAAATAAAGTTTGGATTCAAGCTGCGCTATTTGATTTCTAATGAAAAACTATGCACAGAGTTATCAGCACATTGAAGAACCAATGATGGCATATGTGATGGAGGAAGAAATGAGGTTTTCATATGCCAGTTGCGTTTTGTTGATAGTGATTGTGTTAAATCAGCATGTGATGGATTTGCAGTGTAGTGAATCAATATAAATTTTGTACCATGATCAAACCTGATTTACATTCCAAGCTAATCATGCTAGTTATGTCGTGGCACAACCATCTGCCATCAAGCTGTCTGAGTAAAACATTGACCACAGAACCTATATAGCTGAGATGTCCTAATAGCTGGATAAATTGCAGCTTAATTGTATTAAAGAGAGCCAACAACTTAACAGGTTGAATTACTAGATGGCAAATTAACAGATGTTCAAAACAGCTGGAGTTACCTTTGGATACCAGAGGCTATGACAGGGGACCGAATCCAGACCTTTGAGGGCAGTGCTCTCTAAGTTTTCTATGCGTCTTGCTGAAACACACCTGACTCAGACGGATGAGTCATTGTGAAGAACTTTAGACTGATGGATTTATTTAATATGAGTCAGGTGTTAAAGACCTGCAGTACACTACCCCAAGAGGTCTGGATTTGTTCCCTGGACTATGACCACCACAAAGTGGCAGCAAAGAAGTAATAAAAACCTCAGCACATTAGCTGTGTCCCAATTCAGGGTCTGCACACTGTGGTGTGTGGATTTGTTGGACACACACACACACACACACACACCCACACACACACACACACACACACATACATCATAATGTCACACCAAAGGCTACCCCAATTCGAAGGCTCTTTCGATCCCACCCTTCAACGTTAGCTTGACAGGATGCGCAGTCAATCAGAGGGGGGCTTGCTTGGTCTCCTCCACATGTTTTTAATTTAGACACACAGGTAAATTCAAACAGATAACACTTAAATAACTGACACTATTTGCTGTTATTTAGAAAAAGGGTTTTTATGTTAGAATGGGATCACTGAATAGATAAACATAGCATATAAAATTGCTAAGCAACAGAAGACTGGAGCACTATGGGTAATTCTCATACACAAGGTAGGCTGTCTCATTTCTCTGATGGTAAGTGCACTTCAGAGCGGGCAGACCCTGAATTGGGACACAGCTATACAGAGATTAAGACAGAGCCTGAATAGTCAGCTCTTCCTGTTACAAAAGGACCTCACAGAGACAGATAAAAGGCGATGTATTAACCAACAGGATAAGGAATGAGTCTCACAGATTGTGCAATTGTGGGAAATTGCAGGGCTGGTCCAGATGACAGGCAGGGTTCAGAGCTGGGGTAGCAAGTAATCCAGGAAACAGGCAGGTGAATCAGGTCTGGACACTGGACCAGCTATGCTGTAACAAGGTGCGACAGAGTTTGGATCAGAGGTATTTAAAGCCAGGAAGGCAATTGGCTGCAGGTGTTGATAATCAGTAATCAGACTGCGCTGAGGCCTGGCTGGAGCAGGTGTGTCCGTGACTGAGCCGGGTGCGGGTGGAACACCTCCAAGCCATCAACATGGCCATAAAAGGAGACGGAAGCCAGATCAAGATAAAAAAAGTTCCTCATGGTGCATGGGTCTTCAAAAGGGTTAAATATTTTAATAATGTATTGAATTTATGTTATTTACCAACCAATTGTGGCCAGTTTTTGCTAAGCTGCCTACCTGAGCAGTATTTCAGAGACCCTATGTACCAACAGTGCAGAGATCTTATGGAGGTCACCAAAAACTATAAAAACAGTGAAATAAAAGAACTGTCAGACATTGCCAGACAACATTTGTTAATAGGAATATTTACAAAATACAGACATCCAATTTAATCTTGGCTGTTGGACTTTCAGGCATAAACACGTACGGATGGATTGTTTCACAAAAAAGAATGTGAAATAGCATCAGAGAAGCCTTTATGGAGGGATGTATTTAATGAAATAGGAGCTAAATGGGTCATTTTAGTTAGAGGATAAAGGAAACTGCTGCCAGTAAGCTGGAAAAAAGTTTATTTTCTGTACAAAATCCAAAACACAAACAATAACCTGCAGACCAGTGTTTACCTTCTGCAGCAGTTTCTTAGGACACTTGTAATTAAGGTCCCTGAAACGACTGTAAATTCATCAAGCATGTGGCATTTAAAATTCTTATTTCAGTGCGACTAATAGCTAAGGTAACACCTCTGCATTGTGGAAGTGAATAATGCCACATCAAAGCTGCTAATTCACACAATGAATTTTAACTGGAAGGTCAGACTGTAGACTGATCCATCGCAAAGACTTAAAAATCAATCCTGTGATGATGGGAAGGTAAAGCAGAGGTTAGAGGTGTTTCTGTAGCCAAACTGAATGTCACAGTGCTCTTGAATGCTGACTCACCTGACAGGTTGTGTGTTTCACCTGGTTTACCAACTGGCTGGAGGTAGCATGAGCGCTGCTTTAAGCTAATGCTGTGCGACTGACTGAAGAGAAGATTGACAGCACAAACCTTGGGCTTTTTTTGTTTGTTTTTCACTCCCTGATTTGACACATTTATCCTTCACCGTGGTTTTAGCATGTCTGTGTCGTGTGTTCTGTCACAAAGAGCTGAAAATGTCCACCATTAAATCGCTTGCATGTCTTTATCTTTGTTGTGCGCTTAATTGTTTCCAAATTAACACGGAAAATGTTAAGCAAAGTCCAAAATAAATTATTCTCTTTACTTGAATAAAACAAACAAACAAACAAAATTTTAGGACCTTTAGCAGCAGTAAAGCTTGGATAAAGACATTTTTCTATTGTGCGCATTGAGACTTTTTAAAAACATTTTGGAATATTCATTTTCAATTCAATAATTTTTTTTAAATAGCCCAGTGTCACAACAAAGTCGTCTCAAAGGGCTTCACACACAGTTAATCACACAACAGCAGACATAACGCGAAATAAACACAAGTACACTAACTAAGCAGACCCAGGACATCCCTGTCTTTAGATCCTCCTTCACGGTAAGGAAAAACTCTGCAGCGGAGATCGAAGTAATGTGGGCTCCAATATGAAAAGAAGAACCATTCTTCCCACCCTTGTGACCAAGACCTAAAGATACTTTGACTCCTCCATAGGAGCAGAATCTCATTCTAGACCCAGAGGGGACATTTAAACATTTTAAGGCTGGGGGTAATGATCTCAGATTTGGTGGTGCTAACCCTGATCCCAGTTGTAATTGCTTTGGTCTCCAAAAATTCCAACATCTACCTCTGCATCAGTTTAACCATCACTCATAGGAAGTCCTTCATGCCATGGACACTTCATGCCATCGATGCTTTGTCACATTACAGCTTGGATGCACCCTCATATGTAGCATGTAGACAGACTTTAGTTTTTTGCAAAAAGGGCTTAAATGTTAGTGAATCCATATATCTGTCATTAGTTTGAGAGGATTTTAGAGGATAATCCACATCAGAACTTGTATACTGTATAATTTCTGACTGTAGTTTTACATCAAATTTGAAATGTATATATAGTTAGAATACATTTCAATAATGAAACAGTGGAAATCCCACCTTCATACTTCTGTCAGTAAATCGTAGGTGATAAGTTTTAGCCCACTGTTTCATTTCAGAAAATGTCCAAATATTCCTAAGCATCAGGTTTGCCACTTGTGTTTGAATATCATCCTCATCATCATGTCAGGGTAAAACTGAAGCTGTTAAAAATAATGGTTCTTGTTCTCTCATTACTCAGTTTCTTTCATGTTTATTTTTATTACCAATTGGGCACTCTCTTGCTCAATAGGTAAGAACATAAAGTTCAAATCTGTGCTGCGAAAATATAACAAAAAGTGTGGGCCAATCCAGCTGTTGTACGTGGCTTTGTTCTGTCACTGGCAATGCCCTGCAAGATGCATCCATGTGTCGCATGAACCTGAAATGCTTGCTTGGAAAAGGAAATCACTTCTTAACTTTTGGCAGGCGCCCATCTGTGTACATCGTCCTTCTTGAAAAGACACACCCGGGACAGATGAAGACATCTGGAGATGCAGTTCCTGCCACATCTGCTGATGTCTCAACACATTTACATCAACCCTGTCATTACCATGTGAATTACCATGTATCCCTGGGATGATGCTTTGATCGGCCCCAGCTCTCCATGTCGCTGCTCTTCCAGCTGGCTTCCAGCTATCAAAGCCTATTAGACTACTGCAAAGTAAGGCTGTCGACACCGGAGGTAGAGAAGCAGCGGTACATTGTGTTTAGAAAACATCCATATGTTTTTTAGCTCATGGAGAGTGAATCTCTCTGAGCCCTGTCACTTCTTTAAGATAATTATTGTTCATGCACTGTAAATACACTCTCACAAGTAATATTTTTAACCAAGGATACTACTAATCAATTCACTGGTTATTGGTTTAACTGAATCAATTTGAAGACATTTATATTTGATTTCATTTAGAGACACACAACCTCAGTTTAACCACACCAAGTGTTAACTTTTGAGGGTGTCCTGTCTTCAGGATCACCAAAAGCAGAGTTCAATCATTTTATCCAGACACTCCAGGGAGCAGGGAGCACTTTGTAAAGCAATCCAAGGGCTAAGATAGACTGACACAAAGACACAAGTCTAAAAAAAAATCAAGAAAAAAAGTGTCCTTCATGCCAAATTGAGCACAGTGTCCACGTGTCCTACCTTTTATGCAGGTTTACACAGGGCAGCAAGAGCAGGAGTTCAGCCACGTGAGATGAGGTGATATTCAGTGTTATTAACACTGTGTAAGCTGAGATAGGCTCTTCACATCGTTGACTCACCACTTACCCGAGAGGTTAGGTGCGGAGGCTGAGTGATAGTGGGAGGTTTGCTGAAATCAAAACATTCCTATTTTATATAAAAGAATCTGAAAGGATTGCTAAAGCTTCAAATAATGAACAGAAATTGAGTGAGCGTTTCTTTCTTTAAACGAGACTGCTGAGTTTGAACAAAGAGAACAAACGTTCAATAGTTGTTACGCAGTGTTGGATCGCTACACAGAAGTAAGCGGTTACCTGACCTTAAGCCACCAAACACCAATCCTGAGTAAGTTTTTCAGGGATTGATCTGATTTTGACGGTCTGCAAGAAGTGGTTAAATCATTTGCAAATAACTGAAGATTAAGAAAATAAACAGAAAAACATGGAACATTAGTTTTAATGTTCTTCATTTTTACATCCAACATTAATGACCAAACCATATTTAGAGTTTCAAGATAGTCCATAAAAACAATTGCATGGACATCATCATCACATGTTGCTCATTACATTTAAATGTTCTGCAACCTCTACTGGTAATCAGAGCAACTGCATCTATCTAAATAGGTCCATTAAAGCAACATTATGTAACTTTCTGTTACTTTTTAAAACGCCGCGCTACATATCCACCCAGTGGCATTTTGTGACAGCTGTGTCTCGCATGTCAGGAATCAACACTGGGGATTTGAACATGCACAGTGGTTAGTTTGAGTTAAGAAATGCAAGAGTACAGTGATGGAAGAATGGAGGAAAAGAGAAAGAAAAAGAGCAAGAGAAAGAGTTAGCACAACTAACTTTTTTACTTTTAATTTACTTTTACTGCCTGAAGAGAGCTTGGAAAACATTAACAGGATGAAGAGGATCATCTTCCTCTTCATCCATACATGAATCCAGAATTAGCCTCTGTTAAAGGGTGCTAAACTATAAAAATATGTGGCATGGCTTTCATGCCACATGGCCATTTTCTAATCCTATCAAGCAAATGTTGCTGATTAAACCAACAATGAAGTGACAGAAGTGTTTTAATAGAGCAGCGTTTTGTTGCCTCTTTATGGGCCAGTTTCTACAGAACATGTGTGCGGTGCGTTCCCTCTGTGCTGCGACCTCCACAGCGGATCATGGCTGTTTTAGTCAGTAGTAGGTTCACTCCGGGCTTGTCCCAATAGCATTTCCGAAGCACCCCATAGCGACTTTTTGCTAAACATATGCCCCATATCTGTTTTTGACAGAACATGCTTTCAAAACGAGTCAATCACAGCAGTTCAGGTTGAATAAGACAAAAAATCAGACATGGCAGCAGTGTAAAACACATAATGTCCCCCATGCAAGTTTGTGATGGTTAACTCTGTAAAGGTTAGGTAATGTAAGGTTAGAAGTCAATTATCAGTGTGTCCCAGTGTTTTTCATCATGGAAGACGAGACATTTATCATGGAAGTGGAGAATTGTTGCTGTATAGCTGCTACAAGAAGTCAGAAGTTAAACACATAGTTAAATGAGTAAAATAAACAAAGAGAAAGAAAATGTTGGTTAACTGTGGTGTTCGCTGCTGCTGCAATACAACATTTCTCTTACAAATGTATGTGCAGAATTATGAGTTCATTTAATGCCACTATACAAGCTTTGGTATATCCTGAGGTCAGCTCTGTGAGATTTACATAAAAAATGAAAAATCACAAATTATCATGCCTATATTTAGTGAAGAATTATGGGCTGGATATGCTGTTATTATTATTGTTGTCATTCTTTTTTGTACTTTTAAAACTTTTAAAGTACTTTTACTGTACTTTTAATTATATGGACCATTTTATTTTTCTGTGTCCTTAATAAAGATAAATTGAAATTAAAATTACTATTATAAAACCTACAGAAGATATTTTAGTTATTAAAGATGTTGAATGGGTCTCATGAGGATGACACAGAGGAGAAACCTCCCACTATTAAGAGATGAACATTTATTAGTTCAAGATTTTCGTTTGCTTTGCAAACAATAGTAATAATTGGAGCCTGGAGCTATTAAAAGCTTTTAATTTTATCCAAATTCAAGACTTTTAAATCAAATTTATATGCCTACTTTCCATTTAAGAAAATTGGTTACATGGTTGTTTGCAGAGCAGAACCTGATTACAGCTTAGAAATGTAATTCTTAGATATGATTTGGTTTTTCATAATTAGCCTTTAGAGGCTGAGCCAGAATTTAAAGCCCCCTTGAAAGAGCACTTGCATGATGATGCAGCAGTAGTGTTACTCGTGTCTACAAAGCTTTTCAAAATGTTTGTCTTATTTAGTGTTCACTGTGATGTTCCATGTTCAAAATTCACCAGCATTGCTTAAACAATAGATCCTACAATAAATGTTTCATTCACAGGTCACAAAACATTACCTACATTTAGAAAATGCACAAGAAGCTAGCAGAAACAGTAAGCAATTATTAGTTGTACTTTTATTAGTACTCTATTAGTGTTTTTTCTTCACATCTTTATTATTGTAAGAACTTTTCTAATGCATGCTGTGCAAGTTTGATCTTATGCATCATTTTTAGTGGATTAATTAGGGAGTCTTGTTCGAGAAATATTTCTACAAATTTTCACCAGCTTTACACTTTCAGTCCAAATACCACCAACCGTCTCCGGCAAACACATAATTCAAGCCAAATTACCTTGCTAACGTTTCAGATAATCATCCAAACAATCATCCAACCACTTCTTATTGTAGAGTTTTTTAAATCAGTGAGTGTTAACATTTTTTTTTACTTCTGAACAATCTGAGAAATTTTGGAATTTCATGTTTGCAAAATTAACTACTTGTATGGGCTGCTTAATTAGTAAAAATCACCTTTTTGCAGTTACATGGTGGTTTTTGCAACTAAGAGATGCATATGAAGCTTAAGCTCTCCTTTGAACTTCCTTTGCACCATTTGGTAACTTTCCAGCCAGAGGGCCTCCATGCTGAGTGGCTCCATCCAAATCAAAGCGCTATCTTTCTATGGATGGCAAACAGCCAATGGTTGGCTCTCCAGCTTTACCAGGTGCCCGTGGCCCATGGCTCACTCAGGTACAGATCTACAGGCCAGATGGCCCTTCCATGGGGTGACATCACTCAGCCCTCCTCCCTCAGCCCTTCTGGAGCCACTGGCTGAAATGAGCAAATTGCACTGTGTTTTGCAGAAATATAAACTAAATTTGTAGAATTCTTTTGGATGTTTAGCACCATGCAAACCTGGCATTCCATGTGGAAATGTTGCTGTTGTGGAAATGTGGCTTGAACAAATCTGGCTATAGCAGAATATTTCAGACAAGCTTTGAAGTGAAATACCAGCAATTCTTCACACACAATCACCAATCAGGGCAGATTTCATTTCAGAATGCATCAATGCGCTCCACCGACCGTGGTCATGTAGCTCTTTTCAACACGACTCTCAGCACTTGATTGTTATAAATCAGGAAAAGGAAGGATCAATGGTTAAATGACAGACTGCACTGCAGCATGGGAAGCTGAGGGAAGTCGGGGCTTAAAGTGATCTGGCCACTTCAAGCTTCAATCTTTATTTATTTATAGAGCATTTTTTCATGCCACAGGCAAAACAATGTGCTTTACATGATACAATAAATTAAATTATATCACCCAAAAAGACAATGTTATATTTGAAAAGAAAAAAAAAAACAACAAAAAAAAACTTACAAGAATACACACACAAAGACAGAGAATAGTTATATATTAGTGAATAAAAAAGAAAAGAGAAGGAAAAACATCTGACTCAATGCTGATGTTGATGTGAGGAATCAATGTTATTGTTGAGATGGAGTCAGTACCCCCATGTCCATCGAGGCTGCCACCATGGCAACCACCCAGCACCCAGGTCAAGGCAGACCATCCCGCCACTGGAGGGCTGCAGTGTCAGATCCCGTGTCGCCCAGATGGGTTCAATCCCAATGGCACCAATCCCAGATTAAGAAGGAAGCACCACCAGCGTAGAGGATTCCCATGAGGAAAACACTGGAGTTACCCCTAAGAAACAATAAAAACAAACCAGAGCAAAAATAATAAAATGATGTACAGAACTTTATAAAATGATAGATACAAATAAATAAACATAAATGAATAAAATTAATAAATCATTTAAATAAAATATGATCAATTAGGATACAGTTAATTCAGTTAAAAGCCAAGCTAAAAAGGTTTTCTGCTGGGTTTTTTTGTTTATACAACAACCCTCTGCAGCCCTGAGGTTCTCCAGCAGACTGTTCCACAGTGGAGGGTCGTAATAACGGATGGAGGCCTCATCGTATGTTTTAGTTCTGACCTTAGGAACACATTTAAAGCCGGTACCAAAGGACCTCATGGTTGGCGCAGTGTTTAATTAAAAAGGAGATCTAATAAATAAGAATGCCTAAGACCATTAATACATTTATAAACAACAACAACTTTAAGCTTGAAACAGGCTTTTTGAGAAGACCAGAGAACAAAGCATTACAATATTCTAGTTGAGTAGAAATAAAAGCATGCATCAGCACCTCCGTACTGGCATGAGAGAGAAATGGGCGGACTCTGGCGATGCTTTTTAAATGATAAAATCATATTTTTGATGTGTGGAATAAAATCCAGCTCAGAGTCAAAAAGAACACCCAGGTTTCTCACACACGGGTTTAAACTTTGCAGGTTGCGTGAAATGATCTCTCTCTTGTCCTGGTCCTGGTTGAGCTGTAAGAAGTTTTCTGCCATCCATGACTTTATCTCTGAAATGCATTTTTAAAAGGACATCAACTGACTCCAAGTCATCAGGAGACTTACTTCACACCATTTGCTCCACCCCTACACCCCCCACCCCCTGCAGACTTGCACAAGGTCAAGGTTACAGGCGAAAGAAGCTGTACAAGCAGATGTATCCTCCTGTATCTGCCTTTTGACTGAAACACAGATAACATATAAAAAATTAAATTAATTCCAAATATATCATTATGCAGGAAAAGTGGAGCCACTCCCAACAACATGGCACCTCTAACATTCCTTAGTGGCAGAGAAAAGACATGAACAGTATTTGCTTTGTGTGGGGTTACATCCATACATCTCTCCCTCCTTCCACCACTTCTTTTCCCATCTCACTCTCAGCTGTCAGATGTTGACTGAATCGGGTTAGAGAGGGGAGGCGCAGAAACCGCGGTATCGCTGATGAAAATAACAATGCTTCTGCCACTGTTTGGTCCTTGTGATACACAAACCTGCCTCCTTTCCTGGGAAAACATAAGCTTATATAACCAATGAAGAAAGGAAACCTGAAGCAGGCGGAAGCTGTACATGTACAGGTGTGCAGGGGTAATTAAAGGGGGGACATTTAAAAGTGAATTAGAAACAATGACAGTAAAAGAAATGTAAAGCAGACATAGCTGCTTGCTCAAGAGGCAGAAATTAATAAGCCGATAACGGTACAACGGTGGAACATTCTGCAGGTTTCATTTGATGTGATTTTGACACGTGTTGGTTTGTTATTCACATTAAGTCTGACAGTCTTGATGGTAAAGAGCTCCATCAAGCTGCCAGCTGTCTGTACTCATTTTTTACTGCTGGTTTTCAGCACTGTTGTCACCTGTTGCAGCTAGAACACAACAGCGCTGTGTGAGCTGCTGTTTAACAGCAGAAATCTGCATCAGAGCTGAATATTTCTCTAATTACTGCTCTAGAGTGTAAATTAAAACACCTGGAGTTGGCCAGTTCTTTATCTGGTTAAAACCTCTTATCTCAATCATTCTCCTCAGTGTGATATCTTGAAGGATAATTTTCTCAAACCTAGACGATTTAAAGGGGGGGGGATGTGGGAAGTGTTGCATATTTGTGTTGATCAAAAAGGCAAAGCACTTTGTGGCAGGTAACTCAGGAAAAAAAACTAAATTTATTAATGAAAATCTTTACATTCATCACAAACTACACCCTGCTGTGGTGTTTAGACCACTTAATTAGTACTAAGGGACCCAAAGTGGGCCAGGAAAAAAACCCCAAGCATCGATACACCACCAGCAGCCCAAAGTATTGATCCAAGGCAGAATGGATTCATGCTGTGTTCATTCATTTCAAAAACTACCATCTAAATGTAGAGTTGAAATGGAGACTCATCGGACAGGAAACATTTTTCAATCTTCTCTTCTTAAGTTTTGGTGAGTCTGTGTGAATCGCAGCTTCAGTTTCCTGTTTATTAACTGACAGGAACGGCACCTGGTGTGGTCTGCTGCTGTAACTCATCCGCTTCAAGGCTGGACGTGTTGTGTGTTCAGCAACTGCTACTCACTGGATATTTTCTCTTGTTCAGACTATTCTCTTTAAACTGTAAAGACAGATCTGTGTGAAATTCCAAGTAGATCAGCAGGTTCTGAAATACTCAAACCAACAACAATGTCACATTCAAAGCCATTCAGATCTCTTTTCTTTCTCAATCTGAGGCTCAATGTGACCATTCCGTATTGTCTACATGTGTAAATGAACATATAGACTGCACATAGTGGCTGTGATAATTAAATCAATATATAGATGCTGAAGTATTTGATTTTTTGTGTTTTATTCCAACCAAACAATTTTTACTACCTCTCAGGGTCAATCAGATACACATGTACCAGGGTGCTACATAAAAAGAAATGACATTTTCTTCTGAGATCTCTTTGAGAGGAGAACTGAGAATGGAAGACTTCCTCGTCAAGAGAGCAACTGAGCAAAGTCTAGACTTGTTTGAAGCTGACTATTTTTATCGTAAATTTTCCCCAAGTTTTCTTGGGGGAGACTTTATATGTGCTTCGCACACAAGAGCTTCCGTTTCACCACCCGGGAATCTGAAATATTGCTGGTTTGAGCATTTCTGCTTTATGTCACAGCAGGAATTCTGCAGACTGGTGTCTTTTTTTTCTAAGGTGACTGTTTCTGTTGTGCTGTCCTTTAACTCGATTCCTTTGGTTCGATGCGGTGATGGGGCAGCTGTGTAGTGAAGAATTGTGTCTAATGAGATTTCCCCTTCGCCTGGGGGGCTTCAGGAGCCTTGCTTAGTTCAAGTGGAGGTCTTATTACTGTAGCTCTAAAGTCAAAGGACGCTTTTCTGATTCACACCTCAAGCAAATTCCAGCCCGTTTCAACTCATCAGAGCGATGCTCAGGGTTTATCTGAGGATTTGAAAAAATACCTATTATAATATAAAGTGTTGGCCCTTCAGAAGAAGACAGAGGCATGCTGTATTCATCCACACTGCTAATTTTAATTGTTGCAGTAAAGAATATTAGGTTAAAATGATGAATGCATTTTATCATTAAATGGAATAAAGAACTTTGTCTTGTCAAATCCATATGGAAAGCAAAACTAAAGCAGCTTTAATTAGTATATCTTTCAATGACAGATGGCAGGGTCTTGCTGTGTTGATGATATCCAAAAGACTTGGTTTAAAACTGGGAGCTCAGTAACAACGTCGCAGATAAAGAAGACGTCTCCAGCATGCATGAGGATGCTGAACTTGGCTAATGGAATTCACAGGGGAGGAGAGTCCAGACACATTTTTTTCATTAGCATCAATCATGAAATTGCTAATTTCCGTGATTAATGTTGGCTGTAGTCGGTTTTTGTTTCTCCTTGTCTTCATCCAGATATTCAGCTCGTAGTGATGGTACGAGCCAAAGATGTGTCAGAGAGAGGAGAAATCAAAGCTTTTATTCATTTAGTTTTTTCGTCACATAAATTAATTCAGCAAAAAAAACAAGTGTGAATAGATCATTTGGAAACATCATTAAGAAAAGTCATTTTACATTCAGTGATGAATAGAAGTGCTTCTTTTTTTTTGTGAATGGTGCCACCATCACCTCCAGATCTTCTTTTCATTTACCTTTAGTTGAGCTGACCTGTATAAATCACCTCTAACTCACTCATGGTTCTTCTCAGAAACTAAATTAATCCATCATTTTCATTATTTCATTTCTGGTGATCATACATCACATTTTCAGATATAGTTGATATCAGAAAATCCACAATGCAACCCATATCCTAAATCTGAGTCAAATGGCTCAATTCCCTCATCCACATGTCATTCAGAGAACCTGCTAACAAGCATTTAATTTGATTCAGGTGTATTGGAGATGGATTGCATTTAAAATTTTCAGAATAGATCTTCAGGATGGGAATTGGGCATCCTTGTCATATGCAGATTTAAAGGGGTCATATCAAGCAAAATATGGATTTTTAGCCCTTAAATATACGTTTTTGTGCACTTCTAAGTGTTAAACAAATTTTCTATTATGTTTTTTACGTCACAGTATTTGCTGTGGGTCTTCCGAATAAGGTCATGGACTTCTGGGTAACCAATTTCTGTGATTTTGTACTCCAACTTTAGTCATGTGAAAGTTATTCGCTGACAAATCAAAATGTTTGGCTTTTGGGTGTATCAACCCACCCAATTTATTACACACCCCCCCCCCCCCTTCCCCACCCCCGGCATCATCTTTGAATGGCGTTGCTGAATTAAATTTTTCCTGGAGGTGTACCATTATTCGGGGAAATCCTTTTAATTTGTGTGAAGCACTTTAATGGTGAGTGCTTCAGCAACCTACGCCTATATCAAGAGGGATTTGCTGAACAACTTCTAAATGAGAGGTTAGTTCATTCCCTCTATAGAAATGACAGATATAGCAAAGCGGTAAGCTTCAAATAACTCTAAAATTACATCAAGCTTTATTGTATTTTTAGTCAGAAATCACAGCAGAAACAGTTGCAACATTTATTTATCATATATGATACTCCTGCTCTGGGTCAGAGTCTGGCTGGAACATGTGAGGCTGGACGGACAGGTGTACCGTTGTCAACATTTCTAATAAACTTGCCAATCAAATGTTTCTTTGCCAGCAGAAGTGTGTCGTATGCTATCAAACTACAAATATGATGGAAATTGGCAATTGCCAAATGGTAGGCAGGGCCTTTAAGGGTAAAAAAAAGTGTTAAAAAGAATATCTGAGCTTCATTTTCAGATTAATACTAATATACAAAAAATAAATAATATTTAAAAAGGTTTAGTTGCAAAATTCAGGCAGATAGCAACAATTACTGAAAGTGACGATAACATTCTTTTAATGTCTTCAAACTCATTATGTTCTCAAAAAAATGTATATCATGAGACAGAATTAAATTGCCTCATTATTGCATCTGCATCCTCCTCAGTGAATCGGGGTCGACAGGTTAAATGTTTGTCAAATTCTCACTCAGATAAAGCTTTTTGTAGTAGCCACTTCTAAAATCCCTCGTGTTCTTTTTTGTTGTTTCACTCTTGTTTTGATCATTTTAGTACATGACCCAAATGATTTATGCTATTTCTGTTTGTTTATGGGATATAAAAAGCAACAAGACATGATTTAACACAAATTAGGCAGATGTCCCACAGCGCCTGCTGGGTCTACAATCCAAATGCAGTTATTTTTGTAAAGCATCATACATCAGGGTGTATGAGACACACACACACACACAGTCACATATACATACACCCCCCCCCCCACACACACACACATTGAGATCAGCATTCACGCAGTGTGTGAAACGTGATGCATTTACGTCACACCTGTCATAACCTGCTGCAGCACCTCAGCACACATGAAGATGCTTATGTAATGTGTTACCACCAACACATCCTTGGCACATTTCAGATATAACATTTTGTATATGAGCGAGGAAAGCTCAGTTAAAACACTGTGGTGTAAATTATGGATCAAAGCTCTTTTTTAACAGTCTGATGTTATTTTGCTGCAGTTACATCATTATTACCACCTCTTTTTCCTGTGTGCTGGTAAATGTTTTGTTCTCATCAGATTTAGAATTAAGAGGCTTTTATTCTTTTATAAGCTTATATAAATACATCATCCTCTTAGCAGCAGAGAAAAGTACTTAACTTACCTGTTCTGATTCAAAATCAGTGTGGGTAAATACAATACATATTGGAAGTACCCTGTAATTTAATTCCAACTGGCTTCAAATCAGATGGACATCTGCTTTCTTCTGAGTTTTGTTGCGGTCTTCCTGTTTTCTCTCTTTCTGCCCTATGTGGGAGTGATAATCCAGCTCTTTGCTGTCATTTGAATAGCATGTTTCTACTGATCGTAGCAGTGTGCAACTGCGTGATGCTTCCCTCTGATCTTCTCCCTGGAGGACCGTAACTCTCTTTCTAATGTCAGTGGCATTTTTTATTCTGACTTCAACCTGTCAGAACCCAGAAGAGAGGACAGGTTGTGTATATCCATCAGTCATTGTGTGTAGTCATTACATCAAGCCAGACATCAAACAGGTGGGAGTTTCATCACTCTGATCTGCACCATATTGTAATTTGTAATTCCTTTTCACACCTCCTTGCTGCATCTGGAGAGATTAATGTTGCTTTGCTGCTCGGTTCAGAAACTTTTCATGACTCTCACTGCAGAATGATGGACACCTTCATTTGAATTAGGAAAACTAAAATCAGCATGTGGCATGTTAACCAAGTCCTACTCTAACATACAGTGCTCTTAATGGAAATCTGGTTGTAAAACATTAACCCCTTGATGCCTGATGTATCATATTTGATACATACTGTTGCTGAGACATTTTGCATCACTTTATGGTAGCAACTTACTCAAAACCCTGTTGTTCACCATATGATACTGCTGCTTGGAAATATGGAAAAGCTCCTTCCAACTTAGAATATGAGCTTCAGGTGTGATCTTGTGATGAAGCTTTACATCTCATTTGGACATTACTCAAGCACTAGTACATGTGACTTTTCTCTTTGAAAGCTGAGAGAGATTAAAGCTGGACTCCTTTCACTTTGGGTAAATGCATTCCTAAAAGTTCCCTTAAATCAAAGAGAGTGTGGAGAGTTTCATTCTGCATATTGCCTCAGAGTGGAGGCCATTTACTTCCAGTCACAGTTCAAATTAGAAATAAATGGTTTGGTGTAAAGATCAAAGGCACAGATGATTTTTATTCAGACTAATAAAAACCCTGTGTCTAAGTTTAATAATGTGTCTAATAACAACATGTGCAGCCCCTGTAGGTTTAGAGACTAGAGTTAAAATACTGATATAGGGAGAAACTTTCAGTAAATCCATCCCTAACTCTCAGAATAAAAACTTGTAAGTCAGGAGCATTATAGTTTGAGGGATTGTTTAGGTTTTTCAGCAGTTGGTATATTAAACAACAACTCTGATGCAAAAACTGCCAGCTCAACAATCCACCCATCCAGCCATCCATGTTTTATACCTCTTAGTCCAATTCAGGGTCATGGGGAAGCTGGTGTTCATCCCAGCACTTAGCAGAGGAGAGGCAGGGTACACCCTGGACAGGTCACCTGTCCATCGCAGGGACAAAAAAAGAAGAAAGAAATAAGAAAAGAAAAAGCTGAATGATCTAAGTTCAGTGTTCTTTTCAGTTTTCTTAACAAAAAGGACCTTTTTAACGTAACTGAAAAATTCGGCTCTACGTTTTACCCATTTGTCGATGTGCCAGAAAGCATTGGACTGTCATGTTTCAGTGCCTGGAGAGTAGTTGGGAGGGGTTCAGAGTGGTTCAACAGAATATTACAGACTTAAAACAAGGTTCTCCAGACCCAAGTCTACGTCTGTAGCCACTATCCTACAACACCTCTAAAGAATCTTTTATTTTCTGAACTGATTATGAAAAAGCTTCTAGTTTCAGAGCTATAAAACAATGAAGGTACATGGTCTCCTCCTCAGTGGTCCTCTTTAAACTCTGAATTGTTTGTATTTACATTAATTTGCTGCCTCAGTTCTGCACTGAAGTGATGGTCATCTGTGTTTCAGAGTCCATATGATGAACATGTCCTTGACCCCATTATGTTTTTATTGTTTTGGGTTTTCTAAATGCTCAAATTGCAAAATATGTTTTAAAAAAAACATCTTAAAACTTTTGGTTGGAATAAAAAAAATGGTGTATTCATATCAGAGTTTGCAGTGATTACTTTAAAGGATTGTAAATCTTTAGTTGGTCTGGCTTTTCTCTGCTTGCTATTAGCCAAATGCAGGGGCGGCTCGTATAAGTGAGCTAACAGGGCTTAGCACTCCCTGGATGTTTCAGAAAAGATGAAAAAAATAATACATTAATGGATATTTTTTTTTAAAAAACTGTAAAAAAGGTTGTTCCAATTCTTGATTAAACAACAATACCTAGAGCAAAACTAATGATAACACAGAGAAAAATTTAAACAAAAGCACTTAATCATTTAAAAATGGGCTAATCAATTACAGCCCAACAGGATCAACAGTTTCACTGGACTCTGCGTGATTGACAGGTAGTGTGATACGCCCCCTTCATTTGCTTCTTGTTTGGGCTAAATGTGTGCAGCACTAGCAGGTGAATTTCGACCAATCACGGATGACTTGACATGAGCGAAAGAGTTCTGTGGAGCTGAACTCAAAGCAATGGCTGTAACAGTGGAAATCCACGCCAGATGCAGAGGTCTGACTGCACGTCTGTGGCCGCTCAGTGCTGCAGCATAAAGATCGAGCAGTCAAGAGCTCGCTTTGAGAAACCCTGACACCTAATGTCGTTAGAACTGATAAATCCAGAGATGTTTTCACAGTTTAAGGCCAGTTTCCCCCAAAAAACAACTGGATGTCGCATGTGAAGATTTCTCAATGATCTGCAAGAGAAACTAAAGAGTGAACTGATCTTATAGGGTGACCTAAATCTTGTATATTGTAATGGGACACTTTTATGTTAA
>JBAMHV010000004.1:27157924-27174404 GCA_037177535.1 Pseudomugil gertrudae | reverse complement strand
GGTAAAAAGTTACCAGGAAGTCTTCTATCTTCGTGTCGGTCTTCTTCTATGGTATTTGTCTTCTTCTGTGGTTTTCTACAGACTCCGCACAAAGCGTCTAGAAACTCGCGTTGTGTGGGGGACCCCTACCACATTAGAGGATCACAACTTGTAATGGAAAAGCAATCCAGTACAATATCGTACTGCCCGAGCCGGTAGAGTTGCGTCTTATGTCACCTGTAGAGATGAGTAGGTGGGCCCCATGGTCCCCATCTAGGCAGCGTCATGCTAGCTGTAGCTCCGGGAAAATACAAAAGTCAGCAAAAAGGATCACGCTCAGAGGGGGGCCGTGAGTCTGGGGTGGATCATTGACATCTATCAAATGCCATAATTTCCTGTAGCTCAGAACTAACCAAGCTAACCGATCTAAAGGGAGCTAACTGGCTAACAGAGGTAGGTGGACTAAAGATGAAGCACTTTGTTACCCCTAGAAAAAAAAGACAACATTTAAGTCAAACTAATTAAAACTGAAAATAGTAATCTGTGGCAACTGCAGCTGCCTCATAAGTACAGTTTTCTATAACATAAAACACTGAGCAGATAAATACTTTAGTGGCATAGGTATGTGATTTAGGAGAATTTGCAACGTTCAGTAGATTTCCACCAATTTTCTCTTGGCACATACAAAATTCATGAATGTTTCTGAAGTATGCAGAAGAATGCAGCTGAAGTACAGATGGTCTGGCTCTCATCCTGTCTTTAATAGAGTAAAATGAAACAAAATAAAATATAACTAAGACCAGATTAATGTAGAATTTATAGCCAGATTCGGGTTTACGGTAAAGCCAGATTGCACAGTCCTTTTCTGCAAGTACTCAGGTCAAATTCCTGCCAGAAGCAGCAAAAAAAAAAAAGTAATGAGTTCTCTATCAGTCATTTCCATATTGCTGTGTTAATGATAATGTTTTAACATGTGTCAATTACCGAGGCCGCAGTGGGTGATCTGATGAGCTCAGCAGGCTGCTCAGACAGTAAGATCTGAGCTGCATCTACAGTATACAGCCATCAGTAAATGGGCTCACATTTCACCGGAACATGAGAAAACTGGAGCTGTTGCACGCAATATGTTTCTACTCTATGTCCTATGTTGTCGTTCATGGAGTAAGGGCATTCATTTATAAACTCTGCTAGAATATTTCTACAAACTCATACAGTACCTCATCAGATTTTAATAAAAAAAATTCCCAACTCTTCAAATATACTACCTCAGTAGTACCCGCTTAGACCCAGTTTTTCCTTCAGAAATGCCTTAATTTATAATTCTGTAAATTCAGCAAGATGTTTCAACCATCTGATGGTCTTATAGACAGCAACAGTTGCTGCACATTCATGATGGCAGTCTCCTGATTAACCATATCCCAAAGCTGCTTTATTTGGCTCAAACTTAGTGACGGTGGAGGCAACTGAGCACTCCAAACCCGTTGCTATGCTCAAAAAAACACTTGGAAATGATTTTAATTGTGAGTCATGATGCATTTTCCTGCTGGAAGTATCCATCAAAAGATATATTTTGTTCTTTGTATTTTCATTTACTACATTTAAAATATACAGTTAATTGAAAAGATGTGTAACAGAGAATGTAGTGCAGGAAAAGACAGAAAAGGCCAAACAGGCTCATGTCAGGCCTCCATTTATAACAAACCTAAAAGAAAAATGATAATTCAGGTCTTAAAGAAAATATACAAAGGGATATAAAAGTCAGTATTTAAACAGAAATGTTCAGATACGTGTAAAAATAAATGATGATAAATAAGAAACTTTTCAATATGTCGAACCTTTTAGACTTGTTTAGAAAAGAAACATTATTCCATAATTGTGTACCTCTATCTGATTGCGCATTGCCTTTGCCTGGTGAGGAGATTGGTAACTGAGGGTACCTGGCAGTCATTACTGCTTGGACACGGTCTGCAAAACCAAGAAGCCTGAAGCTTTGATCCAAGGCAGGGTGGATCCACACTTTCAAAATGATTCCACCAAATTCTGACCGTAGCATCCAAATGTTGAGCTGAAATTGCTACTCATCAGACCATCATCCCATCTTCTATTGGCTAGTTTGGAGAGTCTGTAAATTTTTGGCCTCAATTTCCTGTCTTTAGCTGACAGGAGTGGTATCCGGTGTGGTCTTCTGCTGTTGTTGCCTGCCTGCTTTAAAGTTGGACATGTGTGTTTATACCATGATTGAAACCAGTGGTCACCTGATTGAACTTCCTGTTGCATTTCAATGATCTCCAATCAGTCGACATGTTCCTCCTCTGACCCCTAATGTCAATGCATTTTGGTACAGACAACTGCTGCTCATCAGATATTTTTTGGACCATTCTATGTAAATCAGCTGGGCTTGTCCCAGTAGATCCTGTCAAATTAAAAGGTGATGGCCAAATGTGGAGTAAAACAAGAGTTGACAAACCAGTGGTTTGTGTCGCAGCAGCTTTATCTCCTTATTATATAAAGTCAAGATATCTGGTCTACTGAGCACAGGTGTTGCTGGTCTAGTGCTGTCAGCCCTGATCCAAATTAACATGTCAACAGTACCAAAGTCACAAAATCACACAAATTCACCAACATTTTATACTTCAGCCAGGGGAAATTCTCTGTAAAAAAAATAATGAACTGAGCTACAACCTTGATTCCAGCTGTTGCAACAGCTGCCATTCAGTAATTTATTTTTTTAACCTTCAATATCTTAAATAACTGTCACTTAAAAGTTAGAGTCAAAGCCCCAAAGATGTTATTACATGAGGATTTTCATCTTCAGTTGTGCTGTTAGAGAAGCTGCTCTGTGGCGGAAGCAAAGACGAAATGCTCCAGGTTACGTGAAATTAGATGCTATGACCTATGAGTAATATGAGAGCCAGCAAAGTGGGTAATAATTACTGCGAAATTAGGATATTAGAGCTAACAATGTGATGAGAAGGAAGGAAATTTTAACCAGAAAATCACTGAGATGTTTTCAGAAATAAAGACGGAGCAGTTGTTGTATGTAGATGACCCTTCCTTTATGCAGCCTACATGATGTTCATATGAGATTGGCGTCTACTTTGGCTTTGAACAGTAAAAAAATTAATGAGGTAAAATATTCACTACCTGAATAAAACTATAATATTTCCCTATTTAAACTTCTTCCAGCAGCAGTTAAACTAAAAGCTTTTTCTTTAACAGAAAAAGGTCTGTTTGAGCTATCAATTTCCATATTTTATCCTGTTATATTTATTTTACCAGGTTCCTCTGCAAAGAACCTTCTCCAGGGTAGTCTGAACATGATTACGTCATTAAACTACATTTTTTACCTGATGTAATTATAGCTTTCAGAACACGGTAGTGATTTACAAAACATAGATATCAGTCAAATCAAACACAATAAACAACAAACCAAAAAGCTATCTATATTAGTTTAGTATTTAGACTTTACAACTCTGACTGACAGCTGGGATTGGCTGCAGCCCCCCTGCGACCCGTTCAGGGAATAAGCGGTAGATAATGGATGGATGGAGGTGTGTAGGAGTTACTGACATCTACTGATAAAGATAGGTATTGCAAAGTTGTGATTATACGGTGGATGTCAGTGACCAAAATAATTCCAGACATATAACATGTTTTTTTTTTAATTTGCGAGTGGATCCATTGGCCTCAGGGGCAGCAATGGTTGCTACTGTTACTTTAACGTTATTTGTGTGCATGTCCTCTTTAAGATGTTTATTATCCCAAAAAGCTCCTGAGTGTCCATCAAACTGCAGTTTTAAAGCTTACACAGAATTGTGTCTACTCAAGAACACTATAGTAAAATAGTGGCTAAAATACAGCAGTTGCCATGTATGTAAACTATAGACTGTATAAAGCGATGTACAGATGTACATCTGTATGTTTTTGAAGAGCAAAGGAGAAACTCGTGGGCAATTCCTACCATTTTCGTCCTGGCAGCGTCATGTGTCGCTCCCAGAAAATACAAAACATGTGAGCAAAGAGATGGCACTCAGAGGGGAGGCTGTGAGCATAGATGACCCTGTAGCTAAGAGCTACCCATGCTTTGTCAGATCTAACATCAGCTAACTGCCCAACAGAAGTAGATGTGCTAAAGACAGGGTGCACTGCTAGCTGGCTACAACCGCGGTTATGCTACACTGGCCTCTTGTCAGTATATATTGGTTACCTGTAAATCAAAGGGACACACCTCTAATTATGCTAAATAGATTAAATAGCATTAAACATTGAATAGCATGGGAATCTATGGGATTTTGCTCTATTTTGGAGCCCCTTGCAGATGAGGGGTGATCTCTGATTTTTGGCACTTCTGCATGGGTTTTACTTTTGTCCAATGGAGTTTGCCACTTCATGTAGATAAATAAATAAATTGCTACTTGTAAGACAATAAAAACATGTTATTTTTGTAAAGGGATTAAACACCAATAGAAACAGAGATTTATTTCTCTATTATTTTTTTTCTGTCATTGACCTTTGAATTTGTTTCCCTCCAAGTCGTCTTAAAGGTCCATTTGATTTCCAGCCACCTCCATTTATTTAGAAGTCAATTTCAGTGTCTAATTTAAGTCCCTGCTTCATTTGTTTCAGCTAATAAAGCCAGTGGCTTTGTAGGGATAAAAAATGTTCATTACCTTTCAGAGTTCATTGGGTTTTTATCTATCCTGTTAAGAGGGTTTTAAGCGCCTTGTTAAGTTGCCCATTAATTCCAAACATATTGATCTCACGCGACTGTTGAAGACTGGCCAGATGTCATATTTTTTTACACCTCCTCCAGATGCTGAAAAAGCTTGCCTGGTTATTCCCTTTGGTAAATATCGAACTTGTCAGTTGTTAAAGATGGAAATTCTTGGCTATTTTTCTGTATGTGGCTATTCTGTATTCTGACTTTCACCATCCTGCTGCTTCTCTACCTCTTCTGTAGTTTTATATAAAACAAAAAAAAATACTTTTATTAAGAAAAAATTAAAAAAATAAAATAAATTTATTACAAAAATATATATTTTAGGGAACAAGTTTAAAAAGTATTCCACTAGAAAGGCCTTTAATACACTGTTTAAATGACATGATGCTGGATAAATAACAGATTAAAATGAATTAACTTGATCATGTAGGGCATTGGGGGGGGGGGGGTGCCCCCTGAATGTAATGATAGATGAAACATCTGTTGTGGAATCTTATGCCCAAATAGGAGAATTGGAATGAAAATGGAAACCAAACGCTTTGCCTAATGATTTACTGATCCTTCCTTCAGCTTTGTTCACAACAGTGCAACACCTGCATTACTGTTGACAGCACCCATCCATCTGTTTGCCACTATTAAACTAGTTTTTTTAAATTAAAGCTTATAACAATCAGATGTTTTTTTCTTTGTCCTTCACAAAGTACACAAGTTCTCAAGATAGTTTACAAATTGTAAAGCTTGACGTTTTCATGCTGCAAAATAAGGAAAAAGGAATGAGGTATTACTTTCAAGGTGTGTTAATGTATTGTGAGCTGGGGTTGGAGAAATGACCAACTACATATATAATTAAAGGGACATAAGCGGTGTTAGCCTCTCCTTCCAACACAATACATAGGAGTTACAAACTCAGGCAGCACTTTCAACCATGGTTAGAAAACAGAAATAATGTCATAAAATAATTCTGCTTAACACATTGTGGTTACCCATTTTTACACTTCACGTGCTGTTGCTTTTATGATCACTAAAAGGTTCCATTTTTAGTTGTAAGTCTCTAACCCTTTATGAACAAAGGACCCACATGATTGTTTTTGAGACTCTATGTATCACATTGACAGGTCACTAAAAAAATATCAAATTTGCATGTCTAGTCTGTAAGGTAAATAGATGGAAAATGGTTAGACAGTCAAAAGCCCAACAGGGTCGTACACTTCTTAGTTTCTCTCTGTTAAATGATCTGCACTAAAAAAATTGCATTGGAATAAGGCCATTCAGTAATTGCATAGTAATTATCACAGCTTCTCACATATAGGATTTCCCAACAGAAACTGTGTTTCTAACCTGGAAGACGACTTGTATCTTAATTATCTTCAACTTCTGCTTACCATACAACTTTCAACCAATTTTGGATGATAGAATACCAGTTTCATACTGGTTCCAAGCTAAATTAGCTAACTAACTAGATGCTTTGTCTTAAGTGGCACAGATAAAGTTTGTAAACCAGACATATAGAAAGAGAGCTGCAGCAGATTATGTGCAAGATTAATCAGATCAACTCACCTGGTTATTTTTTAATATAATTTTGTTGTAGCTCATTTCCCCCCTAAGTATTGCATACAAAACGATGATATACAGCTGTGTAAGGTTGACAAGTTGCTTGATTTGTAAGCCATTTTAGAATTTACAGATAAAATGTGGATGTTTAGATTGCCTCTCCAACACATAATTCATCATCTTAACAAACAATCTTCACTGCTTTGTAATTAATCCACCAGCTTTGGCACTGCAGCCAGGCCTTCTGCCCTGGGCCCTTTCTGTACTTTAGGGATATTCTTCTGTCCTTTTAACCACTGAGAGGAACAATGACCTGTTGAAAGTGATTGATCTCCCCAAACTGGCAGCTGGATGACATATTTCCATTTTTTTCACCTCCTCCAGCTGAATGTGCAGGGAGACTTGTGAAGGTCAGACTGACAGACATCAGTCACAAGTGACTACCAAGAGTTTTATACACACATACACACATCAGCAACATACAGTGTTTCTGTTCCTTTTTGAACATATGGATAGTGTCTTTCTGAATGTACATCATTAACCTAAGATCACCAAATGCTTTAGCACATATGTATTTATTTCTATCCATCTTATGTGACAAGTAGGTTGCTACAAAGACCTCTTAAAACAACCACATTTTACTTAATTTTATGTCACACAATAACCTGCATCCTGAGGGCGGTGATTCCAGAAAACCTGCTTGAATGATTGGCCAGGACTTGTTAACTGCAATGAAAGAACATCAAGTACTATCTCAAGTATCTAAACACATGTAATTTCACCTGACCAGAGCGACTTGCTGTCTCACATGTGCTTATGTTTTGCTTTTGTTCCCCAGGTAGCAAACTAAACATTTGGATAGCTCACCCCACTCAAGCCTGAGAAGAACTTCCTTGTTGGGAGGCTGTATGCTTCACATCCAATTAGTTTTATTTTCCCCAAATAACGTTCCCAGAGTTTGGATTGCTAATCCCCATACTTGGTGTTGTCAGAGAAATCAGGAGAATTACTTGTGCTATTAATTCTCAGGAAAAAATCAAATAAGGGAAAGAAAAAAAGAACACATCCAAACGTACAATAGCAAATCTTGACTCTTTTGGAGAAGCCTGCCTACCAAAATGGCTACATAAATAGAATCATGTGATGTTGTAACCTCACATGCAAATCCTCAAAACAGCTATGGTTCTTCCACTGATGCAATAAAAGCTCCAAAATCTGAGCTTTGGGTCAGGGGAAACTAACAAATATGACACAATGGGCAGTTCCTGAGAGCATTACACATGCTGTTGCTCCAAGAAAATACATAATTAAAGAGCTGGCTCTGAGGGAGACTGAAAAAGTTGGGGTGGATGATTGACACCAAACTTCGAGCTACCTGTAGCTAAGAGCTAACCGAGAGTTGCAAGCATGAGAGTTGACCCCAGATTGTACAAAAATTGACAGAGCTTTTACCATCACCATCATGGCAGCCGCACACGTTTCGTCATTCCCGAACAATACAAAAATATATTGTGCTTGAAGGGGGGGCTATTAGCGTGGGGGTGTATAATTGACATCTATCAAATTCCAAGCTGCCTGTTTAGTAGAAAAGAGCTAACTTAGCTAATTCGGATCTAAAAGGAGCTATTACTGAAGTAGGGTAAAACCATTAAAGCGCTGTTAGCTGGCTGTAAACAGTGTTTGTGCAACATTTTGCTTTCTTGCAAAATTATTACAAGATTGCAATTATTTTTCTTCCAAAAATATTGGACACCTGTTAATCAAAAGGACACACCCATAATTATGCTGAACTTCAAGTTTAAATAATATCTTAATAGATGAGTGTTAAAAAATGTATGTCGTTCACAGGTGTCATGGGTGTAAACTTAACCAATATTTTTGATCGGGCTCTAATCATGTTTATTTCTGCTGTGAAATTAGCCTTTTTATTATGTAAGTCTATGCATTTGCTCTGTTTTGAAGGGCCTAGTGGATGAAGGAAGAACTGCAGTTTCTTTGTACTTGCACCCCACAGAACTGCTAATGTAAAGGAAACTAAACATGTAACAGTGTTACATTAAGTTAGAATTCTGAAGATTGTTTAAACAATGTAGCAAAAGAGACTTTGTACATAAAAAGGCTAAATAGCTGGAGTAATGAACAAGTCATGCCTGTCATGTGATGCAGCTGCCAGTGTTTCTACCTTTAAGTTCACAGTTTTGCTGCTATGTTATACTTAATTTAAGTTAAGTATACACTTAATTTTCACACATTTCTCTTATTACATTCATTGTTTCTGTTCTTGTTGCCTAGCAATCAAAGCAATCTTGTTATTTTCCTTTTGTTCTTAATGTAATCTATTTACAACCAAAAACTGCAGCTGAATTTGTATTTGAGACTACTTATCCAAGGCAGGTTTTTACTGTAAATATGAACATGACAATGGGATAGGAGACTTTCTTTTTTTTTATCTCAAAGATTAATTTACGACATCTCTTTTGTGGCCCTTATAAATTTACAGCTGGCTGAGCATCGTATCTCCATGTTTCCCTTTTCTCAGCGTGGAGGATGACTTTTAAGGTCAACGAGACAGACAGCTAAGTCCCAGCACTTCCATTTGGGATATTTGAGTTTGTATTCTTTATTGTCACATTTCCATCTTCAAATAGATTATTTTACAACATTTACAGGATATGTGTGGTAGAACAGCACTTGGTTTGATTCTTTTTGCCAAATCTAGCTTATTTTTTATTCCAGTTCTGTTAATGACTGAAAGAATATTATCCCTCTGTATTTTTAGTAGGATTTACTGAAAACACTGGCTGTCTTACCTAGAAACATAAAAAATAAGATCTTTCCCCTTGATTTCTATCCCAACCTCCTGAGTGTGACATTCTGCAGCACAAAACAAATTGCTGGATTTTTTCCAGTCGGTGAAAGATCGGCATTAAGTTACAAAAAGAACGAGCTTATTTAAAACCATGATCTGATGCATGATGATGAGCTGGAGAAGAAATAGGGCAAGCCTTTGTGTTTGAATTCATTTGATGGATGATTTACAATTTTACCTCATCCAACGTCAAAGAATGCTGTGTTAGCTGTATGATGCAACTTGTGGCCAAAAGTGTTTACACTTTGCTAATCGTCCATCAGCATAGCAGCAACTCACACTTTGGGCCACTATGAGAAGCTGGTCTCAACATAATGGCAATGTGTCTTTGGGTCACATGTGGTGGTCGTAGCTGAGTTTTGGCAACCAAACTAACATAGTGTCAACCCTGCAAGTCAAGGCTGAATAAGGATCAAACAAAAAAGGAGATTTGGGCTATATTTGGGGCAAACGTCTTTTGCTATCTGTGGAGTATTGTAGACTATGTCCATACATTTAGGACCACAGTCTACCATCTTCTGATAGCTACTCCCAGCTTAAACTGTGTCCAAATACTTTGTTTGAACATGACGATGAGTTCACTATACACCAGGGGATTCCACAGTCACCACATCTCAAATGTCGTGATTATGTCATGTCCTTTTTTTTTCCATGCGCCTATGAATGACATCTGCACGGTAACTTTATCTGATCTGGTTTTAATGACTTTTATTTAATTCATGATTTTATTGTGATTTCTGCCGTTTTTATGCTTTTTCTGTTTCAATGTAAAGCACTTTGAATTGTCCTGAAAGGTGCTATACAAATAAACTTGCCTTGCCTAAAACCTTGTTGAATCAATGCCACAAAAAATGAAGGAAGTTCTGAAAGAAAATGGGGCTCCTACCCAGAACTCAGGCCTGGATGAACTGATTTTATCTGAATAAGCACACTCAGTCTTTACCACTTGTTATGATCTTTCACCAAGAGCGATGCAGACCTTAAAGTTGAAATAAATAAAAAGCACACCTTTTTGCAGCGAGACATCCTCATTAAATGCCATCCATACTGAAATGCACATATAAAAACGGCAGTTTCATTAAAAGAGAGCGAGCCTGTGTTTTCTGCTCCGGGGCTTCCTTTCCTGCTTGCCTTTGATTGTCCACTCATTAGACCAGTGGAAAACACCTACATGCCATCATTTGCCTTCTTTCCTTTGTGATGTTTGGTTTCTTTAATCGTTTACTACTCAACCAATGCTCAAACTGAAGTTTCACTGTTTTAGTTAATAGGTTTACGTAAGATCATTTCTGTTCTCATCATCTGACTTTGGAGGAGAAAACTTGATTTTCTTCTGCCAGGAATGTGCAGCTGCTGCCTCTAGACCTCTGAACTTTTTAGGAAAAAATGGCATTGATGCATGATCATTCCTCAGTCAAAATGATTGATAGCACATATTGGAAGGACTAAATTGCCACAATTTGTTTAGGTTCTTGGCAGAGAATATTTTGCATTAATAAAACATTATCAATCATTACCACGGATTTGTGTGCAAGCCTGTGTGCAAATTAGTCTCTGAATTTAGCCGGAGATGTGCCTCTCATAGAAACGAAAACACATATGTCTTGTCTTCTGCAATCCGCCTGAGTCTGGAGATTTAAATAAGTCAAATAAAAGGCATTAAAGTGCTTGAGGCTTTCTAGAGATGTTTGTGGGAGGGATGCTGACAAAACATCTTAAAGGAAAAAAAAAACTAGTTTATCATCACCGAGTGTAAATTTCACACTTATCATAATTACTCTGTCAAAGTATGCAGGATATAGAGAAATACAAAAGAAGATGCTCAAAAATGTAACTATATCTAACTATGCATCCATATTCTGGCAACTGTCTCTTAAAGACAGATGACAGCAGAACAAGACAAATAAACCTGAGGCAAGAAACAAAAAGGCAAAATGAAGAGGAATCAAAGTCAAGTACAGCATGGAGGACTAGGAATGGGTAAAACTTCAGAAAATAATTAGTCTCTGTTGGGCTCAGAATAAAAAAAAGAAACCCAGAAGAGGACAGGGGTGAAGAGCGAGACAGCTTTTCATTGTGGCTGATTTGTGCCGAGTCTTTGTATTTAACTCGCAGAGAACACGGCCGTCATTTTGTTTCAGCTCCATTTACTCCGGGTTTGGTTATCACAAAATCAAGCACATTTTTCCCCTTTGGTCTCTTTAAAAGCTCCTATCCACACTTCTCAGACATCTTGAGTGATGGATTTGAGTGAATTTTATAACAAAAAAAAAGTCTCCTGTTTGTGGAGATGTAGACACATTTGTGAAATATCTGTTTGGAACTTTCTGGTGTTATGGCATCTAACATCTACCTGGATGTTGCATTTATACCTGCAAATTTACCTGCAATACTTTTTATTTTTCAAATTAGAAATTTCCATTTATATTTTGGTACATATTAACAGGGACATGTTTTAAAAATTATTTCCTACATTTTTTTTCTTTATCATTTTAATTAAGTTAGAAAAAGTTTTGAAAGAGAAATTGATATTGCATTTTGGATGATTTATTAATCCTTTTATTTATAATTAAAAAATTGAAGGTATGTTCTGAAAATGTAAAAGCAGTTCTGTACAGCACAATATAGCTCCCATATTGTAGGTCCTGTGGTTCACACACATGCAAATGAAATAGACATAATGGTTTTTAAGTAAGAGTGATGCATGTTTCCTTTGACTTTCCTGTCCAACTCTCTGATGGAAAGAGCCTTCACTGCAAGAGGCAAACATACTGTGTCCTTCACTTATGTCCAGGCACCAGAGTGGCAAAATAGCATGCAATCTGGCCCAGTGTGGAAGAGGGGTTAGTCATGTCTTTTAGACTTTGAAAAGGTGCTTCTTGTGGCAAATCACAGGCTTCATGCTGCCTCTATGAATTCTCAGAGCTGTTAGGGGGATCCTACAGCGCTCCTCACAATTTATGCTTAGGTCACAGAGGACTGAACAAAATTGGAGCATAATGGATGACATGTATCTTTACAGCTCCAAAGAAAAGTTTATTAACTTTTCAAATATTATTTTTACTTATGATTTTTCCAGGACTGAGACATGAGACAGTTGTAATACCTCCAATTTCCACGTAATTTCTTTAGACATCTTTCCATGTTTATGGAAGTTTAACGCTGCTTGTTTTGCAGGCAGTTTTTCTGCGGCATATAAAAAAATGTATATGTTAGGGGTGTGAAATGCATGGACAATGGTGCTCTGAAGAGACTGATCTCAATGGAGCGCTGCTGACAGATTCCGACAAACTAGAGACTCCATACACTTCAAGGTTTTTAAGATAAAATCTCCGTTATCAACAGTGCCTGCGGCTGTATAGGATTTCCCATGAGCCCTGCAGTGCAAACAAACCTGAGGGGGAACTGAGTGAATGAGCCTCCTGCAGAACCAAAGGGTTGCTGCACTCGCTGTCATGGGACTTCAAAGAAAAATAAGAGTATGGACGACCTTGGCCAATCAGCCCTTTAGAGAGCTTAATTCAATGAACACATACAAAGTGCCCTTATTTTTAGAGCGGCAGAGCTTTACATCTATACCGGATGATTCCTGAATGATTCCATGACCCCCCACCATGCACATCTGATCCTTACTTGACAAACAACCCTCGGCTGTGCTCAGGTTGGTGTTTTTATGAATTCAGTGTTTCCAAATTGGATCAGAGAGTTCAGCCTTTCACTGTGTTCCCACAAGTCCTTGGCATATCAGAGGGGGCTGGAGTTAACACCTTGTCAGCAGTAAAGGATTCCTCCTAATCCATTTGGGCTCATTAAAATGCTGCATAGAACGTATTCATGTTACAAATGGCTGATGGCACCTGCGAGTCTTCAGGATGTATCTGCAGCATGTGCTTACCAGATTATGGGGTAAGCGAGTCAGGCCCACAGAAGATGTCATGTGTTTGTTTTTGTTTTGTTTGTTTCTAATAGGTAAGCTTTTTAAGTTGTTCATTGAAACAGATTTAAAGGTAGTTGATAACTGGAGGTGGTTTGTGGAAGAAATTGGTGTTTTTGGTCTCTACGTTTTACAGAGAAGATTCCGTGTGATTATTTATGTGTTTAATTCTGATCTTCTTTTATTCTACATGTGGGACCATGTAAATGTTTAACCCTGACCTTCTAAATGAAGATGGAACTATGAGGAATAAACACACAAATAAAACTATAAAGTTTAAAAACGCTGGTTTCAGTCTTGGCCAAGGACTCATAAGCAGGTCAGAAAGCCTGGAATTGATCTACCGACCTTCTGTTCCACTTGAGCTACACCCACCATGTATGTCAAGGATCATTACCATTTAACTTCCTACAAGCCGAGCCCTTGTTAAAAATAGCTTTCTTCTATGTTCTATTAGACAGACCCTGGCCATTGTTCTAGAAGTTTTCTATGAGTCCTTAATCCAATGCACCTAATTTAAATAATCAGTCATCGTGCAGAAATTGATACAGCCCTTGTGGACCAGTCCTCAGCACTGAGATACACTGGGTGTAGAATCACCCATAACTCCCAGTAGATTATCCTGATTCAGCCCAACTGCTGAGTTTTTGCAAAAACTTGTAACTGGAAAAATTGTTTTTGTGTGTGTGTGTTTGTGTTTTTACAAATCTCCTTAAAAAGTAAACATGCAAATGTCTTAAACATGTAATCTGATCTGTAATCTTAAGTGGGCGCCTGCTGTAGCAGGTTCAAGCATTATATTGAACATGACCACATAGCCTGAAATAGCCCATAGCTACGAAGGATGTACACAGCATAGTAACGTACAGAGAGGCATAGATTAGTAAATACGTAGGAAGGTGCATTGCTTACAGATATTTACTGCACTGCCAAAACCTGTTGCTGGCAGTAGCAGCAAAGCTTCATGTCACTGTTGCAGCATTCAAAAGGTGGTTTTTCACTGTTTGATGTTTTTATGGCAGAATGTTATTTTAAAGTTATATTTTAAAAAAGGGACGAAACATCTGTGAAAACAGGTTCCTAGATGATGACCCTGCAGCTGACCTTATGGCCTATATGGGCACTGGAGGAGGTGTGACAGGCAGTAATGCCTAAGCAGGAATTAAACCTTACTGTAAATAGGAGGCTAAAGCACGATGTGTTTGTGCTTCACGTTGAAATGCTTCATTGCTCAATGTTGTAGTCTGTTCTTTACTTCTGCTCCCATTTTAATCCGTTGGCTTTCATCCCACCCTCACTGGAAAGGAATCCGACTTACTGCCAGCAATGCGGACCAAGCTCTGACACCAGTCGTACAAGGACTGAATAGCTCGAACAAGGGGGTCTGATACCCCATACACTGTTCCACGACCAGAACTAAAACCACACTGCTCCTCCTCAATCTGAGGTTCGACTATTTGACGGACCCTCCTCTCCAGGACCCCTGAATAGACTTTCCCAGGTAGGCTGAAGAGTAAGATCCCCTTGTAGTTTCAACACACCCTCTGATCCCTCTTTTTAAAGAGGGGGACCCCCCCACCCCAGTCTGCCAATCCAGGGACACTGTCCTAGATGTCCATGCGATGCTGCAGAGGCGTGTCCGGACCATGGAGACCCATGGAGTGTGGAGTGTGAGATCGACAGGTGGATAGGTGCTGCTTCTGCAGTGGATAGGTGCTGCTGCATCGGTGAAGACAGACCTGAGCCGGAAGGCAAAGCTATCAATTTACCGGTCACTCTATGTTCCTACCCTCACCTATGGTCACAAGCTGTGCGTCCGAGAGAGGGAAGTCTGGGATTCCATCTTTAGGCTGCTGTCCCCGCGACCTGACCTCGGATAAGTGGTGGAAAATTGATGGATGGATGGTTTTTAATCCAGTGTGAGACTGTTTCTGTATTTTGGTTTTATTTGTAGTTTTTAATTTAATATTTATTTATTTTATTTTGTTTTTTTTATTTTTAATCTCTTAGAATCTCTTGGAAATGTTTATTGTTTATATACGCTTGTAGAAGCAATTAACTTTGAATAATTTATTATTTTAATATTTCTTTTAATTTTTTATTACTTTTTGTTGACTAAGAACACTTTGTCCCAACAATAGTTGTTTTTAAGGGCTTTACTGTAGAAATAAAGTTGAGTTTTGTCTTCAGCACAAGTTTATAAGATGTTAGTTTTGTTTCCTTTGTTTTCTCTTGAAGTGCAGCCATGCAAAAAGGCATTAATTTATTTTGCATTAGCAGTTTCAGCTCAGGTTAATTATAGCTGTTTGTAAAGACAGATGGTTTACATCTATACATGTGGTGATAGACGAATTAATCAGATTCATTTATTAATCCCAGAGAGAAATTAAAGCGTTAGAGTGCTTGGTATTCATTCCTGCTGTATAAACAAAATACATCTCAAAATATTAATAAAGCAGGACCTTCTGTGTTATAATTAAAGGAAAGCCACATAGAAGATGTTTTAGTATGGCTGATATGGGGTGTTTATTGCAGTCAAGTGTTGTATCCGTGACTCAACACAGACAAAAGTGCAGCGCTTAGCTTTTTTTCAACTATTCTTTTTACAGCTAAATCTACTTCATACACTATAATATACACAATATTTAACATGTTATTCAAGCTAATAGCCCTGATCAGGATACAAATTAATGATTTTTCCTCAAAACACATTAACCAGAAGAAAATTAGTTTAAGAACTGGATTAAGGGACATAGAAAATGAATGAATGGATGGATCTTGGTGTTCGAATAATCAGTTGCAGCTTCAGTAAACTGTGAAAAACTGTATATACTGCAACTTTTTAGGTCACTAAAATTTAATGTAGCCATGTAGAAAGTTAATCTACATGTGTTATGAGGTGAATGTATTATTATTGTTATTATTATTATTATTATTATTATTATTATTATTAGCATCCAGCCAGCCATCCATTATCTGTACTCCTTGGTACTGGTAGCTGGAGCCTATCCCAGCAATCATTGGTCAAGTGGCAGGGTACAGTCTGGACTGGTTGTCCGTTCATCACAGGGCAACACAAAGAGACAAACAACCAGAAGAACAACCAGTCACAAACACAATCACTCCTAAGGACAATTTTGAATGACAAATTACCCTACCAGCATGTCTTTAAATGGTGGGAGAAAGCCAGAGCATCCAGAGAGAACCCAGACTAACACTCATTATTGTTTATTTTATTATTATTATTGCTATTATTATTATTATTATTTATAATAATAATAATAATTTAGGCTTCACGGTGGCGCAGCTGGTTAGCACTGTGTCCTCACAGCAAGAAGGTTGCCGGTTCAATCCCCGGTGTGAGCGGGGCTCCAACCGGGATCCTTTCTGTGTGGAGTTTGCATGTTCTCCCCGTGTTAGCGTGGGT
>JBAMHV010000004.1:27131751-27150236 GCA_037177535.1 Pseudomugil gertrudae | reverse complement strand
GACAGCTGGGATTGGCTCCAGCCCCCCCGCGACCCCGCTCTGGGAACAAGCGGTAGAAAATGGATGGATGGATGGATCATGGTGTCTAATGATATTACCAGAGGGATTTGTGGGTCTTAGGGCACATTCCCAGAACATTTTTTGGTCTATACTGGTGATCAGTTTTCCTTCTTTGTAGCATATTGTAGTTCCTAAACACATCACAGAGAAACGACAGTTGTATAGATGGTGTGACGCAGCCATCTAGCCAGTCATAATTTGGCCCACACCAAACACTCAAATCTTCTCACTTGCCATTTTTCTTCTTCCAATCCATCAACTCCAAGGACGGACAGATTCCTCGCTAGCTGCCTAATTTATCTCGTCATCATCCTGGAGCCATTATAGAGATACTAAAATGTTTTTCACCTCCTCTTTTGGCAGTGATAATATTATGGTGGATTGCTGTATGTCAGCAGTGGTTTCATAACCAGTGTCATTTCAAAAGCCTGAATCATACAACTGTTCTCTCCCTCTCTTTCTTTTCCCTTTTCATAAGCTCAGGATACCTTAATGTTGGACGTTAGTCATTTTTTGTTTTGTTTTGCTGACACCAACAGTTTTGATCAGCTGTGAGAATGTACTGCAGCTTGTTACAGTGTGTATGATGGCAGCTAAAACATTAAACAGTACATTTTTATAGTTCTCAATAAGCAATTCCCATTAAAGGATCCCTCCAAAAGGCTGGATAAGAGGGAATCATTTGTGCAATTATAGACACCACTGAAGTTTAATTTTGGTTTATGATGCTACTCAGAGTGCATAAACAGAACTTGACTGAAATCAGACAGAAGTGTAAACTCATTGCGCTCAGTTTGTTTTTTATTTATTGAGTCAAAGGACTAATAACAGGCAAGGACAAACTGGACAGAGAGAAGAATCCACTAACCTTCTGCAAGCTACATGATAGAAATGCAGTGATGCTCCACCAGTGAATTCATTTGTATCATGTGAACACTCCTAATTTCATCCACTATAAATCATATCTGCTGCACCTCAGAGAATGGCTCAAGGCTAATACAGATTTCCTCCACCTTGACACAATCATAATCAAATTCACCACCTGTTTGTTGAGCTGCCGGGGCATTTTTCACTTCAGAGAGACCTAATTATTTGTCATACGAGACTTTTTTATGGTAAATAACTAGATTGTTGGAAATGCCTCCAGGATTTGCATTAGATTTGTTTTTTTCTGCACCATGTGTGCTTGTTTATCACTTTCTTTTGGGGTTCAGAGTATAATTCATTTCATCTGGATTGAATTGACAGTGGGGCTATTGTGCAGAGCATCAGCTTTTGAGCAGGCATTCTTCCAGAGAGTTAAAAGAGTGAGTAGTTGCGCTCGGTATTCACCCCACATGCTTGCAACCCAGGCTCAATATTGCAAGTGTTAGTCACATAAGCTACCATGTTAGAAGTGTTGGGATCCATGCAGACACATGTGAGTCATTCTATTTTTCTCTATCAGATCAAATATTTCATTTGTTGAGAAACCTCCACACATGTACATTTTAATGCATATTCTATGATTATTTTAGGATTTTGAGGACATATTTTTGTGGTGATAAACAACATTGTTTTGTCATGACATAAGTATTTACTGTCACTCATTTTCACTTTTAAGTCCACATTAAACTGTTCAGTCTTATAAATTAATAAGTAAATATTTAAAAAACTTTACACTATATGTGGCTAAATCTATTTAACCACTGACATCTTATTTATAACAACCTAAACTGTAGCCCAGCATACTCGTTATTTGTAGTGAATGATGCATTTTTCTTGTCCTATCCCAACTATTGCATGTTTTATTCCTTCACCTCATCTAACTTCCTGAAGACATTCTGACAAAAAGCCCAAAAACATTGACTTTCAAACATATTGGGTGTGTCTCAATCAATGTACTAACACTATTTTGCGCACTGATAAGTGACTGTAACTGATAAGTACGTAGTGCGTTTACACTGAGATTTAAGCAAATTCCTTGGATGGTGCCCTAAAATTCGCCCAAGAATCCAGTATGAAATGAGGAACATTTCACGCACTAAACCGACACCATCTTGCTGACGTAACGGAAAAGGAAGTGCTTCCCATGATGGTAAACAATACAGTAGCGGAGGCTAAATTGTGTAGATGTGCATATGAAGTTGTTAATGTATACAGCAGCTTGCTACATATCTAATGTTGTGCTTACAATAACTCATGGATCCTATCATTTGTTTGAGATTGTGACAACTGATCCAGTACAGTTAGCATAAGTTTCTTAGCCATGAATAGTCCAACCGGTCGTACGTAAATAACGGTACGTGCCCAATGTTCAGTATTCCATTTGAGACAGCATTTACCACAATAATGTGCACTAAAGAAAAAAGTGTGCAGTGTGCACTACGCACTACATTCCAGTGCACTGGATATAGCATAATTTTAGCTTGAACATCAATGTGCAGGAAATGTTTCTGGTGTCACATTTTTAAGGAGGCATTTGGTGTCAGAGTTTTAGCAGTGACAAAGGTGGTCAAAAAACACATATCCAATATAATTAAGTTTAATTTAGCTACTTATATATCCAGACACTTTACAGACATGATCCAAATAAAGCCAATTAATTTTCATCCATTTAAAACCCACGTTAGTCTAAACATGCAAGCTAATTCATAAAAGTAATTGCATTGCTAAAATGGATGGATGGATGGATAAACAAATGAACAAGATTATCATGACTCTTGTCTTTCATCCTGATCATGGTCAGGTTAGAAGTCATTGTATAAAATAAAAAAAAAGAATAATTTTTACAGGAGGGCAAAAATTTCCTGCAGAACCAGGAAAGTTTTATAAAGATATGCAGTAAGGTTTGGTGGCTAACTGCCTCACAGCAAAAAGGTCACTGGTTTGATCCTTGGTTCAGACAGTGACCTTTCTGTGGAGAGTTTGTATGTTCTTTCTGTGTTAGGATGGGTTGAAATTATCCTTAGGAATGATTGTGTATTCATCTGGTTGTTTGTCTCTTTGTGTTGGCCCTGTGATGGACTGCTAACACGTCCCGCCTCTCGCCTAATGATTGCTGGGATACGCTCCAGCTATCCCCAACCCTTCATTGGAATACGTAGCACAGAAAATGGATGGATGGATAATAGATTATGATACAGTAGATCTCCAATAGTATGGGCCCTCCAACAGTATAAAAATAATTGGCATTAAAATCATGTTAAAAAATTGTATTAAACTCCAAGAACAGCCTACAAATATTTTGTATGAATGCATAACCATGCATAGGCCTAAATCTATCATACCACGTCTGAAATCAGATTAGAAAAGTGTTTTTTAAAATCTTTTTGACATTTTAATCTCTTATCGATTTTACCAGGTTTACACACAACATTGTATATTTATATGCAATATTTCATTTTATACAGGTCTTATTTATTATATTTTTTGTATACACTTTCAAAAATAGAGGTATGAGATAAGTACATTTCTGTACTTATAGGTACATTTTAAAGCAAGTTCTCTCAAACCTACAACAATGGTCTTCAAAAGACCATAAGTGCACCTTCAGACAATAAAAAAGGGTTCAAAGTGATATAAAATACAAGTTTGTACCATTTTAACCACAAGGACACCTGTAGCATTGAAAAATGTGTGTAGTGACAATAACTGCTGGCACTAATTCTAATACACACAGTTGTATAAATATAGTTAAAGTAACATGTTTTAATTGTGTGATTATATAATATTTATTTATTTGTGTCTCTGATTATTGTCATAATCTATATTTTATCAACTATCATTATTAATTTTAAAAATGATCCTGTTTTTTAAGTTTAACTGGTACAACTTGATAAAGTTCAAAAATGTACCAGGACTGAAGGGTGCAGAAATGTCTCTGAAAAGCGTACACTCCCAGCGATAAGCAATTCTACGTACAAACTGGTACCTCTATTTTGAGTGTAAGTAGTAAATGTTTTGCACAATTAAACTTTTTTTTCCCATTTTTCTAAAAACTGCCAACATCAGTTTATAGATTTTTTTTAATGTATTAATTTGATTAATTAAATTGCTAATTTTCTCTCACCACAGTTACTGATATTTACAATTATCAAGTGACTGAAAATCACTCAAATATTTTGGGGTAAAATGGGTAACACTTTACAATAGGGGCCACAAAATTTGCTTAGCTACTCAGAAACGATTGAGGAATGAATATGGTACTAATGATTTATTAATGATTACCTAAGCTTTATATTTTTATTACATCAGCTTGATTAGCAATTGATTATTGAATGTTTACATAATGATGAGTTAATCATAAAAAGACAAAAACCTGATCAGGTACTAATGATTTGATAATGATTACCAAAGCTTTGTATTCCTATCACATCAGGTTGAGTAATAGATTAGTGAATGACTGTACTAGTTAGTTGGTCATGATTATGTCAGTAGTCATAAAAATATTAAAACACAATAAGAGACAGCCGGTTCAACAATCATTAAATGTTCATTATGTTCATGATTGATGAGCATTTTTTCTGGTCCCTGGTTCAGTTGTTCTGAGTGAATAACAGAACCAAATCTGTAACAACTCCTTTTCAAATATTTGTTTCTCTTGATTAGTAAACAAACTCAAGTAGAATGAGAATTAAAAACAAGTCAATCATTACTTCACTATGAACTAATCAGTACCTAAGCCTTTTGTGTCTCTGCTTGTGTTTTAATATTTTGGTGATGAATTACATAATCAACTGGCTATGACTAATATAATCATTCACTAATCTACTACTCTGATGTGTTGGGAATTAGGCTTAGATAATCATTAATAAATAATTTTTCCCTGATCAGGTTTTTTTTTGTCTTTTAATGATTACCTGATCATTATGTAATCCTTCATTAATTGATAGCTAATCAATCTGATGTGATAGGACTACAAAGTTTAGGTAATCATTAATGAATCATTAGCACCTTATTCGTTCCTCAGTTGTTTCTGAGAAGCTGAGCAAATTTTGTGGCCCCTATTGTGTTACCGTAAAATGTTTTAAAATGTTTTGTTTTTCCTGAGAAACCAATAAAGCAAACGTTTGAAACTACTCATTTCTCCGTTGATAGGGTTGTGATAGGTGTGTTAGCAAGTCTGCGTTTCCTCTGCTATAGGGTGATGAATGGTTTACAAACATCAGTTCTTTTAATGCTTTGGTGAAAACCAAAGCCGAGTGAATGCATCCAAACTCAGATAGATGAGATATCAAATTGGCAGGCAGAAGTGTGATAATCAGGGAATTGGCGAAGAAAAAAATTGCATCAGAATGGAAACATAAGCCTGGCCACAAGTGAGGATTTGCTGATCCCTGACCTTCTGTTTCAGAGCTGAGGATTTTAGGTAATGAGATCTGTGCAGTGAAACAACTCCACCCTCAGACTGCTGCTCTTCAGCACACAGAAAGGAGAGCGTCTGCTGCTGCACCGAGCACAGCTTTAATGGATTTAATACACATTTAGAAATGTGCCATGACAGCTGTAAAAGACACCAAGGGTTAAGAGACATGGATGAGAAAAAGAGAATGATATTTTGTTGCAATAAACAGACCTTGCACAAAGGTATATAAATGCTGAATGCATTATCAGCTGGCTCTCAGCCACATGGAGGAACTCTTTGCAAAAAAGTTTCATTTGTGAATTTAAATAAAACTGCAGCTGCACAAGCTGTAGACTTTTTAAACCCTCTCAGTATGTTGTCAGCCCCACACCTGTACGCTTCCAAATGTTATGCAGCACATCTGCCACAACGAGCAACTTGTGTTGATTGTAAAAAATAATATAACTAAAGTTTTTTTTTTCTCAAGTTTAAGCTCAATGTTTCATTGCTTTTATTTTTCCATTTCTTTTCTTCCTGAGGTTAAGAGCAGCGTAACAACAGTAGAGATACTGGGATAAGACGAGAACTGGAAACTCCAGCTGAACATCAGTCTCCTTTCCACTGTAATTGTTTGCATGTTAGTTTAGTTTAAACAATTCAAATAAAAGTGTTTGGCAGCCAAATGAAATTAAAAATCATCTTAAAGTCTGCTAATATCACTACTTAATCTAATTGTCAATAATTGCCTAAAAGTCAATCAGTGATGTCAACGATTGGGTGACGCCCGGGGCGGTCGGTCTTTAAGAGCTGCAGTTTAGAGTTTAGAGTTTCCCTGCTGCAACACACCTGACCCACATCGACTTAATTAGCAGACTTGAGATCAGACTCTGCACATGTTAACTGATAATTACCTATTGATTTGAGTCTGGTGTGTTGCAGCAGGGAAACTCATGTATGGAATGAAATTCTCTTGGAAAGATTTCTTCAAATTCCTTCAAGATTTAACCCAATAAAGCCAAGCATATCATATTTGATACATAAAATTTCTCAGACATTTTGCATCACTTTATGGTAGATACCTTGTATAAAGTCCTGCACCATATGATACTGGTCTCCTGCCCTGTGGTGAACACCAAAAAACAGAAGAATATACTACAATAATTTTGACTTATCACTTAGTAATAAATAATAAACAGCAAAAACTATATAGTTTTTTTTCAGATTACTTTAAAGGGTCAAATTAAGGCTTCAGATTAAAAAAATGGACGTCTCTGTTTAGCTGCTCTTAGGCTGGGCTTTAAAGGGTTAAAGGTGCAGCATGTGACATAATCAGAGGTCAATGGCAGAAAATAAATGTACCTTTTCTGTCATAAAAAAGTAGAAAATATTTGTTTCTATTGGTAGAATTTTTATTACAGTGTGTCTGAATGGACAAATAGTTACCTGATGTCACAAGACCGAATCACACATGAAAATATTGGAACAGTCTGGAAACATTTGGCCACCGACGGTCATCGTCCATTCATAGCTGTGCTATGTCTATCTTTCCCTCTAGGTATCAGTGATTCTTTTAACAAAAGAGAAAATTCACCTTTGCATATATGTTACAGTGGTATGTGTATCTGAAACTTGTTGACTTGTTTTGACATTTGTGTTATGACTGCGATGCTGATGTTCCATCCCTGCCCCGTGCATCGTACATATATATATTTTTTTTACAGCTGTCTCATTAGAGTCATACACAGAGAATATATTTCTGTTTTGGAAGTGAAACATGATCTGATTTGTCATCCATGCTCATTCCAGTGAGATGTACACTCTCATGCTGCCACAGCCTTTTATGTCTCAGACCCAATATGTAGGCACAGGTATCTTAGACAGATTGTGCATGTGGTTTTAGTGTACATGTGTAAATTTTCATTACTTATACTGAAGATGGTGTTTGTGTTTTTATGAGTGGATTGCATGTGTGCGAGTAGTTATAATAGCAGATGCAAGATTTTAGGGATGTGTGAAAGTTAAAAACGTGTTCTGTCCCACGACTGTGCATTTGCCATTTGTTTAACGTAGTATATGTAGTTAACTTAATTATTACCACAGTGATGACAGCTATACCTAACACAGTACTTGCACTAATGCTGTTAACAGGACATTTTTACATGTTAGTCACTGGCTAATCACAGATTCTTCTGAAGAACAAAGGCGTCAAAACACGCTGAGGACACGGATACATAAAAACCCTTAGACGTCAACGCTGAAAGCACTGATGTTTCTTTTAACAGCCTTCTGGCAAACATTGCTTCAGAGGCAGAGTTAGATCATCCGTTTTTGATTTGGTGTCTGATAGCATTTTAGTTATTTCTGGGTTTTTGTTTACAGAAACACATGAGAGGGAAAAACTCTGTTCATGCAGAGGTGCACATAGTCAAAAACATTTACTGCCACTGTGTGTTTTTTTTTAGGTGGCGGATAAACCGAGTGTAAGATAAAAATAATTTTAAAAAGCAGATAAGCCCTTTACTAGACAAAAATGGTATTCATAAGTGAGAATTAGCACCCTTTTACACCATGCATATAATGATTGTAAATTAGAAAGGCATGGTTTACTTGCTTTTATTACTCTTGTATAAAATATCCTTTTTTAAATCATCTGCAGGTGATTTTGCTCTGAAATTGATTACTTCACCACTTGAAGAAGTTTAATCTCTGATTCACTGATGAGCACCTCAGATGAACATAAAAAATGGCTTTGCTGTTGGCTTATTTGTCGTGTTTGTTTACTAGAGTTATGTTGCAGGCATTTTATATACAAAAGATTCATTAGATGAGTACTTTCAGAGTTTTAGTTTAGTTTTTTGTATTCAACCCCAGAATTTGAAATCCAAGTTGCCAACAGCTAACACAGCCAACCAGCATGTGTGTTTAGATATGCAAAAGTACTAAAGCTAGAAGAAAAGTTTAACAAAGTTAGAGGAGAAACTAAAATGTCTTCAGGGTTTGTTTCGCCTGTGTTCTCCTTTAGGTTACATCCTCTGCTTCTGAGGATAAAATTTAGGCAATAACTCCTAGTTAGGCCAGGAAATATAAATATTTACTAAGAAAAATTCAATAAGTTGGTGTAACCAAATGGTTGTGATAAAATTTCACAGCTTAGACCAAATACTGACTAGCCTATTTGAACAGTGCAGCCAAACATTAATCTAACGGACACGTAATGAAAAGGATTTCATATATTCTTTACAACTCATGACTGGGATTAAACCCAAGCAATGTATTCATAATAGCATGTAAAATAATATGTCATGCACTATAACTTTTACTTAAACAACTGTAATTCCTTAAAGTATTACATTGACCTTACCGTAGGCTTGTGCCCTTCAAAAATGTATTTTTGATGCATGTGCAACTGTGGGTATGTCTTTTTTTATATACAGTTTCACAGCTCACTTAGCAACAATTTGCCACCTAGTTGCTAACTTTGCTAATTAAATCTAGCATCCAGCTTTTCTGGTGAAAAATGTGGCTTATGAGCAAAATTTTCCAATCTGAAAACCAACACAATCAGCTTAGACACATTTCCCCACGGAGCAAATATATGATGGTGCAGCTTTATAACTGAATTTCAGCTCAAGCAGAATGCAGAGATCACCTCCTTTAAGAGAGTAAAGGCTGACGCATTGAAAGGAGCAAAGATTTAACTAAAGGACCAGAAACTGCAGACATAACCCAAAGCCACAGTTGACACAGCAAGCTTTACGAGACACATGGATATCTGGAGGCTCCATCATATGCAGCCATCACAGAGAAGATTGCTGGAGGTCCTTAAAACAATCATTCTTTGCCACATTGATGGGCTGTACTAAGCCTGCTTTAGTTAGCTCTTGCCTCCAGCTCACTACAGAAGTGTGCTCCCTTCCAAACATCATGTTACAAATGTTCAAACAAGACTCAAAAGCAAGAAGCTGGCTAAAGAGACAACTTCTAGAAAGCTGGTATGAGATGCAAGAATCTGTAGAGCAAACTGGACAAAGAGAACGAGTTAAAGGCTAAAGAGATAAACACAATCAACACACACACACACACACACACACACACACTCACACAAGATATATAATGGGATATTCAACCAAAATAATCAGGTCTATATTGATAAAATGTCTTAAATCAAAGGTCCAGAAGATCATAATGTCTGACTAGTGTGGAGTATAAAAGTAATGTTTATCTACATGTAACATTTATTTATGACTCATTCTATGTACAACATTCTCTCATTCAGTGAATAGATGGCAGCATTTCAGAAAAGTTATAGTAAAATGATAAAAAAAAATGGGGAAACTGTGCATGTTCAGTTAATGTTAACCATTTTACACATTTTGGACCAAAGTGGTTCCTTTGCTTGTTCAGGTGCAAAAGCCAGTTCCAAACTGGTTTCAAGACAGAACAACCACATAGCCTACCTACATTATTATGTCTCGATCACAACTGAAATGGTATAGATCTAGACATGCTCTTCTCAGAAATATCAATAGATTAGTATTTGTCTTCTCCCTGCAAACTGATGAATTAACGTCCCTAATCCTGTTTTCCAATGCTATTGTTGAAGTACAGTTTGAGTTTGTTCATTCTCTTTGCAGCATCAGGTGATGCCCATGGTATTTATGCATGGCATTATAAACAGGATTTATGTAGAGCAGAGTTTATAACCACCAGCTGACTTTATTAAAACACTTGATTGTGTAAATAAACGTATAGCAATAGTCATTTAAAACTTCAGCTGTAAAGCGGCTCAGCATTAAACCACTGAAATATTGAGAGGAACACCGAGTTCAAGTTCTACCCGCAGAAAGTCTAGTTTTATTGATGTTTAAAGAGGTGGATTTTCAAACATGTTGGTATTAAACATTTATTAGTTTAACAAGTTAGTCTCTGAACCAGCACTGAAACCAGTTTAGAAAAACAACAACAACAACAAAACTCTAAACACTTCTATCTAACAGAACACAAAGACTTTAAAGATACTGGCTTGTTGTTTTTCCCTCCTTTTGTCGGCTGCAGCGATTAGGCAGCTGTAAAATGTTTACATGAACGTGTTCATGTAGTTTGCGAAGGACTGATCAGCTTGGTTAATTTTTCTACAGCTGAAGACTGATAGGCTGATTAACCTGAGAATTTATATGGGATGGATGCTGACCCACTGATAGATTACAATAAACAGAATTATTTAGTGCAGCCGTTTGTCTCTAGCGGCTGATGCTGCCGCCGTTGTCACCTCTCTGATTTATATGCATAACTATGGATTACTAAATAGGGGAAATGAGATCATTAAGTTGTGGTCATGAATCACTAAAGTGTAGGAACTCAAAAATTAAGTTCTGGCCAGCTGTTACTAATGCATTAGCACAAGGTAAGTCACAGCCACGGATCACTAAGACGTGGGATGGAGATAGTAATGAGCGGCACCTTAGTTAGGTCATAAAAACTACAATTAATTTGGTCATGGATTCTTTACTATTGGGAATAATATTATTATGGCAGTGCAATGAATTATTAAACAAACAGAAATTGCAGATATTTAGACATCTTAAAGTTGTTAAATCTGGGAAGCATTTGGAACAAGGGTCTCTGTGTGGAACTTGCATGCTCTCTCCATGTATAAGTGGGTTCTCTATAGGTAGTTTAGCTTCCTCGCACAGTCTCAAGGAGTGAATGCAAGTGTGAATGCTTGTTTTTTTTCTGTGTTGGTCTTGTGATGGACTGTGACCTGTCCAGGGTGTACCTTTGCTGCATCTTGCCTGCTAATTGCTGGAATAGGGTTCAGTTTCTTTAGACCCTGAATTGATCTAAGCCAGTGTTTCTCAAACTTTTTCAGTCCAAGGACTTTTTAATCTTTACGACAAAAACTCATGGACCACCTGACTTTAAACAGCCCAAGAACAATATGCCAATATAAACCATTCACAAGTTTACAACATAAAATGCAGCTTGTACAATATTTTTATTGTAAAATATCAGTTATTTTATTTTTTCTTCTTTTAAGTGACCCTGTTCTAAGCTACTGCTCCATAGTTATTTGTATTTGAGATGGGTTTGCTGTCGCCAAATTGAGGGTGACAACATTTCTAGTTAATTAAACTAAATTTAGGATTGTCATGTTGTTCACCTTGCAGACCACCGGGGGGCGCTCGCAGACCACACTTTGAGAAAGGCTGATCTAAGCAGTACAGAAAGTCAATTATTTTTTATATATTCTTCTGTTTTATATAAGCTAATAAGTAAAATAGGTCTAATCACACAGTGCTTATAAACTTATTTCAGCTATATTTGGGTTATTGCCAGGAACATGGTTGAATAAATAGTCCACAGGCCTCTAGCCTGCTGTTTGTTTTGTGGTATTTGTAGTTTTTCGGCAAACAAAAGGGTGAGGTTCCTGTCTCTTTTAGAGTGAAAACATGCTTTATTACATTATTTTAATTTATTCTAGAACAAAAATGTCAAGAAATTCAATCAAAATGATGATTGCTTAGGTTGCCTGCCACAGCCATAAATTTGTCTCGACTCCATAACATACTATATATTTTCTAATATTACCAGGTGGGCTTTGTAGGTAGGGATAAAACAGAGGTTTTGAAAATGCCCAATAGCATTTCTGGAAAGTCCTGCTTTCTCTAAATGGATCACACATGAATTATAAATATTCTACTATAATTCGGAGCTGCCACCATGCTCCACCTTCTGTGGTGTCAGACCGACACTGATGATATCTGTTGTGAGAAAGAAGATGGAACAAATCCACCTCGAAAACCTCCAACTGTGACACATGAGAGTAAATCCATGAGGCTGTTCTGCCACTGAATCCCAAACTAAAGAGAGAGATGATGCAGCGGAGGAGGGTTGAAAAAAACCTGCTGCAACAAGTCGGAAAGATGGCGCCTGATGCAGAGCAGGATGTAGACATGTTGAGACGAGCATTTTTAAAACAGGAGAAAGAAACACCACGGACCCTTATTTCCACCTATACTCCACTGTCTCTCCCAGTGCTCAGTGCTTAGACATACAGGGACTAATGCAACTTTCAAAGCAAGAATAAAGTCACATTTATAAGTCTTTCTACTATTCACAAACTCCTTCTTATCACGACCACATTAACAGTAAGTTTAAAAGCTGTTTTTTTTATTGCACCATCTGCAGCCTATCCATTTCAGTACCGCTGAGAGACAGACCGTGGATGTGTGTGTGAGGCTTTACGTGCTGCAAGTGCAAATCTTGCAGTTCCCACGTTTCATCTTTTAAAAAATGTAAGCAACAGCTTGTTTAACTTGTATCTAATGTGTCAGGAGTATTTTACTTTCTGGAAGGATCAGAGTATGTGCAAAACTGGGGACTTGGTTTGGGAGTGATGATGCTGTTTGGTTATTAGCATCAGTCATCAGAACTTTCTCACTTGCATCTCACAGTTACATTCAGAAAAATTATAAACCAGTACAGAAAAAAAACATTTAGCTGGCATCCATTGGTTAAATTTGTTTGGCTTTGTTTGGTCATGTTGTTTTTTATTGGTCACATCTGTAGCTTTGTAACAAAGCTGTTAGTCGATAAAACTGAAAAAAGTGGACTTGACCTACTGTAAAAGGAAGGAAACTGTGATTGTCATCTGGCAATCAAAGCTTCATTTTATCTTTTCAAAATAAAGAAGTTTTACTTGTACAACCGTTCGCATAACATGAATACCAACAACCGCCTCACAATGTTGTCTTCAGAGAAATGCATCTTTTGTTCTGTGACCTGTTCTGTGAGGGTCATGCTGATGTCATCATTCAAAGAGCCTTTGAATGCATTTATGGGGTTTCTGAATGCTTCTGATTCATAAGCACAACTTTCAAGGTTTGTGGGTATAAAACAGTGTTTTATCGGCTATGACACGTGAGGTAAACTCATTAATAGTGACAGGTTAAAGCCATCTAAATCTGAACCTAAGTCGTGCTTATTCTAACCCAGAACATGTATCTCCGAGTCATAATCGAACCATTTTCAAAGAGAGCAAAGATGTAAAGGTGATGCTAGAACATAGAGAATCTGTTAAATCGTGTCTGTGACGTTGAATAATGGAAAATGCTACTGGTGGTTATTCTGAATGCTTTTGCAGCATATTGCGCAACATGATTGCTGCTATGTCCACCATCAGACAAGATATGGAAGCGGGGCATGTAATGCTAGGTGGTGTATTCGTTCAAACCAAAACTCCTGTTTAATTCTTTTCTTTTAAGACAAATGTATTTTATACCGCAAAAACTGGTGTTCTGAATGCATTCTCATCAGAATTGCATATGTTTAGTTAATGTGCATGTGTAACATGGAAAACAACTGAAATTGATTTTCTTATCTGTTATCTGCTCCAGAAGAGCTCACTCCAAGCCTTTCACAGAAGAAGGTGTTCTTACACTCTCTGAGAAACACAAAACTATTATTCTAAATTACTCTGTATCTCTGCCTTACGTTAACTAGACTTACACTGGGGTGGTGATCGGACACCCGGTCCGGGTGCCGGCGCACTCGTCCATTCTACCACACAACAAGTGACCCATCAATTCAGCATAACACCAACCATTTAAAGCTTACATCAGCAGTTAACTATGAAGCCCGTAGCAGTTAATTTAGTGAATAATATTGCATATGAATTCCACATTGCTGAAATACATTTCTTGTTTGACTAAAGTTCAAGGGAAAATGAACCTAGATGAAATCAATGAAATTATACCTATTATGCATTTATTGCTGTTAAAGTTCATGCAAGTAAAGAAATGTTATTACACTGGATGTCAACGTGCAGGACCCAAAACACATTGGGGCCCAACCTCCTGCACATTTGCACATGACTAATACTCAGCAGTGTGTGAAACAGAATGAAGAAGAGATTTATTGGTAAGGATGTGTTCCAATCCATAGCAAACATCTGTATAAACTGCATTCTTTCACAGTATTCCATCTAACAAATCAGCATAAATAGCTATGCTGTTATGATATAGTAGTTTAACAAACAGACAAGCCTATGGTGTGTTACTTATCTTCATAACCATAAACTTCATTCATAAACATCTTCATGATCCTAAAAGCATTCCTAAGAAGGTAACTGTTTAATCTGTTTTCTGGAGATATTAAAAAGTTTGGAAAAGAACCAAACAATTATTGACTGAAAACCAATGTCACCACAGGCAGCAACACAAGCAGTTTGCTGCACCACATTAGCTGCACACATGGAAAGTGAGATCTGCATTCTGCAAATCCTCAGGGAAACAAATGCTCCCTGAAGATGGTTTGGCTTGAGGTGCTACCTTGGAAACAAATCAATCCATACAGCCAAAGACACGTAGAGATGACGGATTCCAAGCTACAATCAAGGACAATACGGAGATTCTGGTCATACTGTCCAGCTAAAGCGTCACATGAAACGTTGTTGAACCTATATGTGATAAAATAGTTGATTCTTTTTTGGTGCACGAGGAGGGAAATTAAAGTAATTGCACAAGTTTAGTTGTGTTCACAGGGTCATTTAGTCGCTTATTTTAATATCTGTGTCTACTTGAATACCAAGTGAACTTTGTGCAGAGCTTTTAATGAACCGTATGTGACATCCTGAAGGAAGAACAGGTTTTTGCTTGATGGGAAAGTTCAGTTTTAAGGCATGTGCAGTCTTGTACTTTCTGACATTTCTGAGTGGGTTGTTATCTTCTGCTGTGAAATGCTTTTTGCACACCTTAGATTTTAACCTTCTTGACTAATGTACCTTTTCTTTGAAAGTTGAACACGTCCCTGCGTCTCGTCAGTATGAATCTACTAGAGAAAAAATTTTATTTTACTGCTCCTTTCAACAAATCCTCATTTGCAGAATTATCTCCCACACGAGACGCAATTACTTCCTCAAGCCTTGAGCCATATTTTAATAATAAAAGGTAAATATGGAGCCAGTGAAACTGATCAGGCAAATTACAAGTAAGTGATGATAGGACAAACATGATGAGAGCTGTAACTTTGATCTCAACTCCTTCTCCTTCAGGCACTCAGACATCCTTGGCTATTAACAGTGTCTCCTGGATACACAACAAAACAATGCAACTGAAGTATAATAAGCCCCTGCATTTATGTATCTCCTGTCATGGAGAAGATTTGAAAATGTACTTTATTCTGCAGAAATGTGAAGGTTTAGCAGGAATTGTCAAATCAATCTCCTTGTAACTATTTGACAAATTATGCAATGACCTTTTACGGATTCACTTTGTGGTTTGGCCGTTGTCATGATCATTTTTTATTTTATCAGGCCTGTATAAGAAGTGACAGCTCTGCTCTTACAAAGCCAATGCATACACAAGACATATTCTTAGTCTTCTTGTAGACTTTTAGCTTTTAAAAGATCCTAACATCAAGTATTTTCATCCCTCCTTTGTATTTATAACATTGAACATATCAAAGTTCATTTGTCTTTTCTTATGGCTACAGGGAACCACATTTACAGATATCATGCTGGTTGTGGTTTACCAAAAACTACAGTTTATGGCTCTTTTAGCTTGAGCTGACAGTTCCCCGTCCCGCCAGTCTCAGTGAGCCTCTTATTAATCAATGCATTACCTTGAAAAAGGTCCAGTTTGAAACTTCCAGTGGTATCCAGTCACTGTTTCAAGCCTAAATGATACACAGTAAGTAATTGGATGATGTTAGAGACACCATTACAATCTATAAAGTAGCTGGCAGATGCAGGTAAATAATAAGTCACTCTTCCATCTTGATACATTTCATTTTCTCAGAGCTGCTTTTGAGCAGGGGTTTGTGTCCAGCTTTTTATTGAGAATGGCGACTGAAGACATAAATCCGCTTTTGGGCACAAAATTTGTCAAAATAAAGATTTAATCAGTCTCTTTAAGTGACAGCATTCATCAAATTTTGTGTTAGAGTTCATCACTTCTTCATACATGTTTGAGAAAAAGATATTGAAAGCAAGCAGACTGAGTCTTGGTTTAATTACATGCCATCACCGTACCATGTCCTATGGTTAGCGAATCAATTCTACAGGGAAGAAATTACCAATACAATTGTGGTGAATAGAAGCAGTTAAAAACAAATGCTTACATGATTACATAAAAGGAATCTTTTGCTTCATCTGAAGTCATCATGTTAGAAAAGTTGCACTATCTCCAAACTACAACAGATTTCCTTCAACAAATCCATGATGTTTGTTACACGTTCATTAGTCATTAACTGTGCTGTGTAAAAACAGAACGAACACTACACATGTGATTCTCTAGTTCTTATTTAAAGAAACCACAGAGACTTCCACCTTATGGCCAATTGCCATTGACCATAAAGTGAAAGGTCAAGGTGGATTCTGCACTTATGTGAAACTATGTTATGGACGCCTGTCAAATTTCTAATCATTTGCCATTTTCTTTGGTCAACATGCCTGTTTGACCAATCTTCACTTCGATGTAATCCCCAGCCTGAGCAAGCATTAGGCGACAGTGGGAAGGAAAACTCCCTTGTAAGAGGAAGACAAAACCTCCGGCAGAACCCGGCTCAGGGAGGGCAGCCATCCGCCTCAATTGACGGCGATATTAATACTGCAGCTTTTATCCAGCAAGACCTGCAGAAAGAGGAGAAATAGGTTATAGGTGTTTGTATTCTGCATTCAGATGTTCCTGTACACTATGGGCCAAATCTACTAAGATCTCAATTTGCGTGAACTAATTAGCGTGTGGGGTCTAGAATTTAGCGTGTGGGGCGGGATCGTGGTTAGTACGTGATCTACGAAGATTGCTGACACAAAGGACTGCAGGTGCAAAGTGTCAGAGACACGCGTATTTAAATAAGGATTTAGTGTGTGTTCTAGCCCATGTTGCTTGGCGATGTTATGCAGCATGCAGCAGGTGACCAGGTCAATACCAATGATCTTTTCATTCAATATGAACTCTTTTCTGTCCATGTTTGTTTTCCAATATCATGCATCTTTGATTTAAATTAGACTTGTTTTTAAAGGACTGACTAGTTATATGCCTGGACGATCTTAGGGCCAGATTTACGAAGATCTCAATTTGCGTGTACTAAATAGCGTGTGGGGTCTAGAATTTAGCGTGTGGGGCGGGACCGTGGTTAGCACCTGATCTACTAAGATTGCTGACGCAAAGGACTGCGGGTGCAAAGTGTCAGAGACACGCCCATTTAAATGAGGATTTAGCGTGTGTTCTAGTCCATGTTGCTTGGCGATGTTATGCAGCAGGTGACAATCTGAGCAATTTTTTCCGGCCTGTACAGCAGTGCTCCTCCCATCCGATCCAAACAGCAGAACCTGCTCTTCAGGATTCCGAAGGTGCGCTCCACAATATTCCGTGTGGGAATATGTGTATCGTTGTACCTGGTCTCTCTGTCCGGCAGTGGTCTGATTGAGAACAGGTGTCAGGAGGAGGGGTGTAGGGGGTATGCACTGTCACATTAAAACATATAAATCAATATGAAAGGAGTTCCTGCCAGCTATCTCCAAACTCACCATCCCTCAACTTGGAACATAGAACACTGTTTCTGAAAATAAAGGAATCGTGTACTGTACTATTTTGACACTGGTTATGATGCCAAATGCATCACAAACGCACTGCACGTTCAATGAATGGTGTGTTTTCGCTTTCTGTCTATATGCTCAGAGATTGCTGGACGCACAAGATGCACATAGGTGCAGTGAATTGCTCCTATAACACCGGGGAATCCAGCTACTTCAAAAAAACCTTGTTGGGTCTCATTTAAGAAATCCTGAGTGCGTGTAAACCTAATGAACCTCGCCATCCGGCGCAACATAGCATTTAGGAATTCAGTCAACAATCTGCCCTGAGTTCTTCCAACAGTTCCAAAATAGCAACGCTGGATAGGCGATATGTTTTAATAATTACTTCCTCTCTTATTCCACACATGTTAATATGCGTTCTGTCCATCTTCTTTGATGATTCCTGTCTTCGTGTTGCAACAATCACTGCAGCCATGTGTGCGCTATTACGCATACAAACCGTTTGCACGTCCTTTTGACACGCGTTAAATATAGACACAGTTTCTATCAGCAAAATTACTT
>JBAMHV010000004.1:27110535-27120921 GCA_037177535.1 Pseudomugil gertrudae | reverse complement strand
AAATAAAGACTTTCAGATTACATTCAGTTGTGCTTTGTTTTATTCATTATGTATTTAGTATTTTTCAGATACAATTAGAACCATATACATTTTCCTGTACTTATAAAGGTGATTTTTTTAAGTCACTGGATTAAGAATTTCATGATTATTCTACAAGAAAATATGTGTTTTATTTAATTAAAAATTCATTGTATTAAACAAACAATTCTAAGTTTCTTCAACAAAAATGTCTGCATTTGGTTAAAGAAAAAATACATGGCATTAAAACCAGAATTTATTTGTTAGTCTTGCAGGATTATCCTATTTTGGTCAACAAAAAAATCTAAGTTGCCAGAACTCTTGTCAAAACTTGTAAATCTTAGTTAAGTCAACAACAACGGTAAGAAGTTGAGAAAACTCAAAAATCTCTTGCAACGTGTTGCCTTGAAATTTTACGTTTTCCCAGCTTTTTCTTTTTTACAGTGTACAAGCATCATACAAACATCGATCTCTGGTTGGAACTAGTTCAGAACACTGCAAGGCATTCGGTCTTCACTGTATGGAAAAGCAGAATTGCAGTGTTATACGAGCAGGAGAGATGTGAAAATAGAAACATTCTGAGCAGGATGTCAAAGATGTCAGAAGCCCGGGATAAATTGAAGCGTCGAGTGATAAAAATAGACATATCTCATGGAGTCCTACATGTCCATTTTCATGCATTTTTGTCTGCATGTTCAACATGAGTTTCCCCTCATGAACATAAATCCCAGCAATGGGAACAGCTTGTAAACATGCATTATCACATCACTGTGTACTTTTAAGACTTGTGAGTATCTAAGCAATGCTTTCTTTAAGCCGCTCATGTCCTTAAATGCATTTGTGTGTTTCACGCTTCAGAGATAAGTCTCCTAATTGCAATAATGTTCATACACTGAATCCATCCAATGGACCGCCAAGGAAAATCTGCAAGACACAAAGTGGCTTAACAAGAGGTAAAAGCAGCAAATGGCTGAGGAATCAAGGGAAATGCTCATAGTGAATTCCTAGTGCTTCCTTATCACAAAAAGTAAACAAAAAATAAATAAAGGTGAAAGGTCGATGTGGATCAAAGAGGTGACACGTGAAACTGCAGTGAAGCATGGTATTCAGTATTCTATGAGCATCTCTGCAAACTTCACATGTCCCCAAAATAATCTGCTCCAATGGCAGTGAAAATAGAAAAATGCAAGTTTTCTCTGATGAAGAATGTAAGAAGAGAAAATAAATAAACTGACAGCATTGCAGCTTTTCAACAGCATCTGCTTGTGTTGTAATTACAACAGAAAGAAATCAAGCTAAATGGGCCACAGAAGACTGATGTACTAACAAGCAGCCAAGTTTGCTGGCGAATGGCGTGCGAATTACCGTAGAAGGGACCTGCACCTTGACAGGCCTTGATCAAGTCTCATCTCAATGAAGACGTATTATTTTTAGAAAAGTGACAAGTAGCTGAAACTCTGCTTCCCAGGCATGTTTCACTTTTATATTAGCAATAGGCACAAGAGGTGCATTTTCCACAGGAAGATGTGACAGGCTAATCCACAGAGAGGAGCGTCTCTGGCTCAGTGATCCCTCATGAGCATGACAGTTCCAGCTATCTCCAAATGTTGGCAGGTGAAAACTTGTTTACATCATTATGTGTGTGTGTGTGTTTGCAGTTTTTTTCACCTCTCCCAAGTTTTCATTACAGAACTCATTTACAGATTAAAAAGAAAGCGTAAAAAAAGTTCATTAAATGTGTATGTGTGTGTGACTGAATTCTGCTGTTGTTCCCAACAAAGAAGTTGAAGCTTGAATTCTTTTTTCTTTTCTTCTTGAGGTAATGAAACAGTGCAAAAGAACCTGTTCCCTAGAGAAATCTGGTCTCACATGATTACAAAAATGAGATGTGAGAAAAACAAATAGTTGACGATGCCCTGCAGAACATGAACCCGGCACATTTCGCCGTTTTGGGAGTGTCAGAATGTGTGCTAATACTTTGCATTTCTTATTTGTTTGCCTTCTTGTGCCCGCAGGAAATGGTAATTGTTGTTTGTATATGCATGTTGTGGAATTCTGATCCATGATATTTTCTCTCCTCCATCCAAGGACAATCACTAAACCGTACAGGAGATAACAGTGTTTGCTAACAGCAAAGGCATGCTTCAGATTAAAAAGAAATAAAAAAGGATGATCATTTATATACTTGAAGCTTTGCACTGACACAGTTGGGGCTGATCCTCACCTCGAGCTGAAGCTCTCCTTTGCGTGACTAATACCACTGCACTTTACACTATATATTGCACTTCATCCTTCAACACTATTAGTTTATAGTTTTCATCTAAAAGAGTAAAAAAAAATCACACAACTCAGCACCAAATGTTTTTAATATTCTGGTTTCAGTCAATCAGCACCGCTGATTGAAATAATACAATAACAGGTCTGTAATACAAACCAATGGCAATCATGTTTCTAACAGGCTGAAAAGCAGTTCATTTACTGCAGCTGAAGCAAGAAGGAAAGGTAGTAAAAAGTACAAACTGGGCCAAATTACCTATACACCAATCAGTATTTCTGTTACATCATGAAGGATTTATTAAATCTGAGTGTCAAGTATTTGCCCAGTCAGGCTTAAATCTGTCAGATGAAACTCTGGCTGTTGTCATCTTTGCAGCTAATAAAAAATAAGATTTTTTCTCTCTCGTCATTACTGAAAATGTAATAAAATGACATACCTGCTCCAAAGTGGGTTAGTATTCCAACATCTGCTGCTCTGGTAACACAACCCTGTAAAAATGATCCATGGTACCAAAAATCCAGAGTTATTGATCCTAAATGTTCATGCATGACTCTGGTTTTGTTGTAAGATTTGAAATGCATACAAAATTAATACAAATGACATTGGAAATTTTGCCCACTTTGCACACTGATTTATTTAACAGCTTTTTTTTACTGATGCAGTTCTTCAGTCTGGGCTCTGGAGCCAATTTGGATTGCCATAACCATAACCTCATCCCTAATAGAGAAGGGAGGCTATTCCTCTTCAACATCAAGCAGTTGAGCCAAATAAAGGCTTGAGAATGAGCCAATAATTTTGTTTTAGGCCTTGCCAAGGCCTGGATCAAATGCAACAAAATACAGATAAATTTCCATAATTTTACACTGAAAAAAAAAAAAAAACAAGTTTTGCAGTCGAAACTTGAGGTCACACTTTAATTGGAAGGTGGTACAATATATTCCCCTTTATTCTGCAAGATCCTGGCTCCATATTGACCTGACAGTTCTTCACTGTAGAAAAAAAGTCTATGCATATACTAAATCAGTGAAACGTGCAGAGCATAATCTCTAAAGAGCACAACTGAAATGTTTTTGTACTGTTGCATCCCCTAACAACGCCAAATTTTGTATCCTTCTTGCATCCTGTCAGTACCATAAGAAATATCTGGCAGTAAAACAGTTTTATCTTGTTCCATTGATTTTTATATGGGTCCTCTCTTCCTCTAATTATATCTTCTTGCATTTCATTGCTAACTGCGTAAACCAGCGACCATTCTTACTGAAAGTAACCTGTTTTTATGTCTGTTTGTGAGCATGATAGTTGACCATAGACTGTAGGCTATTGTGTAGTACTTTTTATACAGTCTATGGTAGTTTCTGAAGAGCAAAAGTGAAGCTAATGGGGAGGTTCCTACCATCACCATCATGGCAGCAGCAAATGTGCCATCATTCCTGGCAAATATATATAAAAATATGGGGAGTTGGAGGGCATGCGGGCGTCTATCAAACTTCAAGCTGCCTGTACAGTAGAAAAGAGTTAGCTGAGCTAATTTTGATCTAATGGGAGCTAACTAGTTAACAGAAGTAGGTGGGCAAAATCTGTTAGCTAGCTAAAAACTGGCTGTGTCTCAATTCTCTAGTGCGCTGGAATCCGTGCGGAGTAGTGTGCACCATTATGGATAAGTGCTGTCTTAAATGGAATACTAGATGTTTGCCACTTACCGGTAATGATGGTACCATATTATTTTGTCAAAATTATTATTTTGTGTCCCCTCAGCTAAAAACTGCTAATATTTACGTGTACCAACTGTACTGGGTCGGTTACCGCAATCTCAAATAACTGGTCGATATGCGGTATACAGCTGCGTTTTACATGAGAACCGTAACAAAATAACTACATACTCACGTCTATAAAAATGAGCCTCCGCCGTTGTATTGTTCTGCCTTCTTGCCAGAGATATTGGATACCTGTTAAACAAAAAGGACAAGACCGTAATTATGCCAAATTTCAGGATAAAATAAACTCTAAACGGATAAATTAAAAAAATCCCCCATCAGAGTTGTCATAATAGTAAATGTAACTAGTGTGAAGCGAGTGCAGAGAAGGAGAAGAGAACACATGAATAATATTTCATATTTTGATGCATTTATTAAACATGAAGTCAGGTGCTTCCTATTTGCCTCTAAAATCCAGTCTAGTTCAGTGGCTGGTCTACTCCCGCTGACACCTCGCACACCCAGAGGTGGATAGCCCGCTAATATACACAGCACCACAACAAAATCACTGCACTGCACACACACACTTCAAATCCCGCATGCTAAAAATCAGACATATATAGCCCAACCCCAAGCCCTCACAGGGGAATAGAGCTGATGTTAAAAGGAAGTGACCCTCTAAAAACAAACAAAAACAAAAAACTTTGTGAATTAGTTAGTCCCAACTCAGACCTGAGCGGACTAACTTAAACAGAACGTAACCGTGAAAAGGAAAAAGGACAGCAGGTGCGGACTTATTCTGCAGGTTGAAAAGAAATAAAACAATTACCCATTTACACAAAACATTTTAATCAAAACTCTGTAAACAAACATTTTAAAACCATACCTGCAGATAAGAACTTCCACACTCAGTTCTCCTTCCCATGCAGTCCATCAGAACCCAGTCCCATCATGCAAACCGTACTTCAATATGTATACAAATAAACATATTTAAAACCATAAAACACAACACATTAAAAAGCCATATTTACCCAACACTAGACCAGACACTGCCCATTGGCATCGTAGCTGTCACGCCGGAGACTGGCACTCCCTGATAACCTGCCCCTTCTTCTTTTATAGAGGACCTGCCAATAGCCCAGCGCCACCCTATGATGCCACTTGCAACATAAACTTGACCTATTGAAGCAGAAATGTTTTCATGTACCAGGCTGTAAACATGTTTATTTCTGCTGATGTTTATAACATGGGAATCTGAGGATTTTTAAGCCTCTAGCAGATGAGGGGTAAACTACAATATTTGCCACTTCCACATAGACTTAGCTTTTTCTAAAGGAGTTTGCATCTTGGATAAAGCAAAGCTCAGTTGTTGTATAGTGTATTTTCTTAGCCGAGGTATGCTACTTGAACAAAGAGTTTTAAAGTTACGTAATGTGTCTTTAGATATTTGATGTTAGAACATTTTTAAGGATAGTTTATTGGATTAATTGTAATATCCTGGATTCCATGAATAATTTTAGGGATCAGTCTTTGAAACAAGAAGCAGGTGAGACATCTGTACACTTACAGACAGTGCTGGACAGTGTCATGTGTGTGTGTTTTTTTTTTTTTACCTTAAACCACATGATTGCACCACTGTTAGTTTCTTATCTTGACTTGGGAAGGCAGATACAAGTGTTTGTAATTGATTGTCTTTTGAGACTTTAGTAGCAACAGTGGTCATTGTTTGAAAAATATTGTCTCCATCTGGACTGTCATTTGTTTTATTCAACGCAGCTGCTATACCTTAGCACAGTGTTTCTCAATTCCGGTCCTCAGGCCCCCCTGCTCTGCATGTTTTTGAGGCAACCCTTCGTTAGCACACCTGAATTTAATGAATGGCTTGTTAACAAGCTGCAAAGACTGTCATGGACAGGTTCATGAATTTGAGTCAGGTGTTGGATAAGAACATGCGTAAGACATGCAGGGCAGGGGGGCCTAAGGACCGTAATTGAGAAACACTGCTTAGCAGAACAAAGTTGCAGTAAGCCAAAGCTTATTTTGGTGACCTCTATTAAATCACTGTATTTTAACCGTAAACCCAGTTTCTGCAGACCTCAACAGTGGGGGAAGGGGATGCACCTCAGTGTAATATTTTTAGTGGTAGAAGCCCACAGGCCTAATTGGCAGGGGCAGTGAAGGAGCATATGCATTTTCCAGTAGGAGCCCATCTGACAGGACCACTCTGAGATGACTACCCACATAGTCTCCATATGTGGCAGACAGAAGGGCCTGTACTCACACTGCCCTTCCAATAATGAAGCCAAGTTACTGAGCTCTTACCTCTGACTTTTAAAAGGGACTTAATCTAAAGTGCTTCTTCTCAACGCATGTGCACCCACATCCTATGAGGGACAATTCACACCTACTAAAGCTCAAATTCTCTGTTACCTTCCACTTACATGCGCACAAGTGACTTGGACATGTTAAAACAGTAATAGCACCATTACCCTGACCTTCGACCTCTTCTCACACGTCAGCTCACAGGAACAAATGACAATGTGATGTGAGAAAGATAGTTAGAAGGAATGGAAGAGGGTAAAAGGAAAGTGAGGGATTACAGAGAACAGGAGAAGCTGTGTGATGCAGGTGTGAATTCAGCCTCCAGCTGGGCAACTAAGCCGACTTGGTCACTCATTATGCAAAGATCCATTCTGGACAGTTAAGGTTATTCATTCCCTTGGCTAATTCTCCCCAAATACTTGGCTGCTTCCCGAACTTGCGTTTTATCAATGCCCTTTTTGGGTGCCTCGTTTTTATCTGTGTGGCTATTTTCCACAACACATTCCACAGCTCCAGAACCCTGCCAGCCACAGGTCGGTCGAGTGCACCGCATGTTTTGAGTGTTTCTGGGGGCTGCAGATGTTAGTGCATACTTAATAAGCCTGATCACAGGAGCCCCAACCTCGCAATGTAATTCCACTACCTAAGGTGCATCTGTTCTGTTTGTACTCACAGGAACCCCATGCTGGTGGAACTGTTTCACAAAGTCACACAAGTCATTCAGTGGCTCAGCTGCCACCTCAATGACAGGCTGTGGATGTATCAAAGGCAGGCAGGCCAAGGATAAACTGCTGCGTGCAGGCAGAGTGTATTAATTTAAAGGCAAAGCTACGATTTATTATGTTATTAAACATTCACAAATTTTCATCTTTTTACTTGACCATTACAATGGTTACCCACAAGCCCTCCAGGACAACTAGCTTTGCAGATTTCAAGATTTTCAAAATAAAAGCTCATAAGTGCAGTAAACATTGTATTCCCTTTTAGCTTCCCCTCAATTCGAACCCTCTGGTAAATAGACTGAGTTTTCTTTTATGCTTAGAGTCAAATGTGATGTTTCTGCTTCTGGTTTCCCTCAAGACTCTGGCTGACCCACTTTCAGTCATCCTGCACACCTTGAAAGCGTTAACAGAATTTGGAATATTTACAGTAAAGGGTATAGAATCAATGTGATATGACTAAATAATGACTCTGAAACAATTTAGGTAACAGCTGCAGTGTGAGAAGCTCGGTGAAGTATGGGTGGATCTTTTCACACCAGAGTCCATTCTAACATAACAATTCTGTTCAACAACTTTAAGCTTTTAACTCAGAAAGATTGGTTTAATAAAAAAAAAATCTATGCATTGCCATGAATTAAATGATGAATATTATCAGGGGTTAAATTGGGCCAGTGCTGGCCAGAATTGAGCCCTGACACATCTGCTAGTGCTGCATCATATGATCTTAAACAACACACCTTTGTAATAATTCTTTGTTGAAGAATGTTTTTAGCATTTAAGAAAATTAAACACCTTTGTTTGTTTGTTTGCTGTAGAATACCAGACATCATCAGAGCTCTAATTAGATTTATAAATCTATATAAATGATCAAAGAACCTAGAGAAGACTTCATTTTTTTTTATTTTGTCAAAACTAAGAATTTTATTTTGGACTGTGTGTAAAATTTTTTTGTTATAAATAGTGAAATATTAAGTTTACACAAAATAATATTTTTCTGAAATTCGACATTTGTGTTTAGAATACACAGTCCTGTAAAAAATAACAGAATATGTTATTTCCATTTATCCAGTTCAGCAGTGGGAGGTAAGCTTTCAGAAAAGTTTATGACGTTAACATTAGAATATCTTATATCTGCTGTAGCATTTATAGTCTGTTAAAACTTATATAGCTTGTCTTTGTATTCTGACTAAAGTGCAGTCTGTGCAACACACAAAAAAAATGTTTACTTTGTAGTACAAGTGTGGGCTCAGTGGGTTGCTGTGTGCATCATGCCAATGTTCTGTTACTAAGCTAAAATTAGCTAGCTAACTTTGACTAGCTAATTTTACTTCCAGGTCAATATTCCAAAGTCAAAGTTAAGTCATCACAAGTCATTTCAGTGAAAGTCAAAGTCGAGTTGCAAGTCTTTCATAAATTTGTCGAGTCTGAAGTTATGAAGTTCATGACTCAAGTCTAACTTGAGTCCAAGTCATCTGCCTCAAGTCCACACCCCTGCCTGTGAATAGTAATAATAGCAATAAATAGTCATTTGGGCCACCAAGTGGGCCTTCCACTGAATAGGGACCATTTCCATCCCTTAGAAATTTTATGTATAAATGCACATGAAAAATAAAGTAAACTTCATTTTCATACTATACTATACATTCATTTGGCAGACGCTTTTATCCAAAGCGACTTACACATGATAAGCAGTCATAGCTATTAACCTAACATGCATGTCCTGTTGGAGGGAGGAAGCCGGAGTACCCGGAGAGAACCCACACATACATGGGGAGAACATGCAAACTCCGTACAGAAAGACCACTGGACAACCCTCCCCAGCCTAGGGTCAAACCAGCAACCTTCTTGCTTTGAGGCCACAGCGCTAACCACTGCGCCACCATGCTGCCTGTGCCACCATGCTTAGCTTACTGTCCTGCACAATGATCTAATCCCACATTTAAGCTATGTGGGGAAATTCATTTGGGAAAAAGTCAGAAAACATGTAAATACCAGTAACAGGACTGAACCATCCATTTCCATTTGCAATGTGGAAATGGTACCCATTAGGTGGAATGTCCCAGTTATTGTAGAACTGGCTGCCCAAACTAACATGGACTTAATACTCAAATCTTGAGCAGAAAGCTTAGTCATCTCTTGTCAAACTAGCATGTAAAATGTGATGGTCATAATTATCATGACATAAAGGCGGACACATTACTAAAGATCACTGCATTGATATAACCTGAGATTGCCATCTGAATTGTTGATCATTTGCCAGGTTGTTAAACTAATTTAGAACATTTGCTAAACCCTCCCTGTGAGAGTGTTGCTTTGTAAAGTTCTTGCAGCTCTTCGCCACTAATAGGATTTCAGTTTAAAGAACTGAAAGCTGTACTGTATTGAAACAGCACTATGGCAGAGACACGGACAAAAAAAAAACAAGAAAAAATTGTCATGTAAGTACATATTGTGTAAAAAACGTGTGTGTGTTTACGTATAGAGTTCTGTGACAAATTATGACACAAACTGTAAGTTTAAGTTAAAAGGTTGTCAAGTGCAAATTAATGCCCTGAGTTATGTTGTAGTAGTTTTGAGTCCGACTAGGCTGCATGCAGTTTGTTAAATGTTTGGTCGAAAGACACCACAGGAGACTGTCTTTCGCAAGCTCAGCCTCTTTAGTTGTACGCATGGTTTGAGCTTAGGTTCATCTCTGAGCGTTAGTCAACCAGCAGGATTAAACACATATTCCTGTTGATGCAATAAGATGTAACAAAGTAAACCCACTCACAAGGGAAGATTAGCAGCATGGTGTTCTGTTTTCAAGTAATGTTTGGTGTTGCTCACGCTGACCCACAGACCAGTGATCTGCAGCTACTTAGAACCGGTTACAATAACCATTAAAGTCTCAAAATAGTCATATAGCAAAATAAAGCAACTAGCAACATAAATGAATGAAAAGGGTTATATTTCCATACACTAACATATCTTTAATGATTCTTTTAATTTCTTTGTTTTGATTGTAACTTTGTGGTTTCATAATGTCTTTGTTATCATTGATACAGAGTGACTTGCAGATAAAGCGCACACTGTTTGTAATATACCTTCTCAGCTTTTTAGGAAAATGAGTCAATACAATAGAGATAATAAAATTTGCTGAATGCTGGTTAATCATTATTTGAGATTTATACTTTACTTTTATCTCTTATCTTTTCCAAGCAAAAGCATTGTGAAAACTTTGACAGCCAGCCAACTCAGGTACTGGGGTTCACAGACCATTCTACCTCAACTTTAGAAGAATAGAATAGAATAGAATAGAATAGAAGTACTTTATTCATCCCAAGTTGGGAAATTTAGGTGTTGCAGCAGTACA
>JBAMHV010000004.1:27064652-27076164 GCA_037177535.1 Pseudomugil gertrudae | reverse complement strand
AAATCAGAAACTTTCCGTAGAAATCCACTTACGCTGCTTTTTGTGCGTAAGCAAGCTTTATAAATGAGCACCCAGATAGGCATCAGCATTTCCTCTGATTTCTTTTTATTTATTTATTCAACTATCCCATAAGACTTAGATTTGTATTTGAGGCGGTGTTTTTTGTATGCTTGGGATGGGGAGGAGCAGATGTAAACATCAAACATCAGTTTATAGGAAACCATGTAAACATCTACATGTAAAGCTTTCATTTTGAGCCTCTTTTGCATTCTGAGATGGTGCACATGGACTAACTGAGGAGGCTGACTGGAGAATGCAAACAAGGCAAAGCCACCACATTTTCACCCCATCATTTTCTTAAACTGAATAACACATGTATGAATCCCTCTGGCTTCTGTCATACAGCCTTTCTCATTATTTATGTTGTCTGAAAAGGTTAAGAAAGGTCAGTTCATACATAATAAAAATAAGCCAAAAACAATGTGTCAGCGCTGCTTTCATTTTCAAACTGTATTCACACATCTAAGAGGGTGTGTTGTTCTACATATTCAGATTCATTTAGATGGAATACAAATTTAAGTGAGACCACCACTTCTTTTAGCATCATGTAATCTCCTATTTAATAGACTCAACAACCAATTAAAAACCAGTCTTGGATTTCAGCTGCACTGCAATTCTGACTGAGACAAAATTTATTGGGATTTATTGCTCAGACAACCTTTGAGTGCTTTTGATCGGACTGGTCAGCATGTGCCTCACGTATGTGGCATTTTATATGCCCTCTCTGACTGATGAACTGGTGTTGGTGTTTGCCCACCACGGTTGCTGTTACTAAAGCGAGTCCTGACAAATGACTCAGCCGCATGAGAGAGTAGAAACATTCATGCCGGGTGGTGGCACGAGGAGAAGGATATTGACTGTAAGAGCTCCCATTCCCTCTGCTGTCTGACCACATAATGGCCACTCACTCAGAGATCGTCATGCTGAGAGCCTTCTCCAAACCAAATGAGAGTTTCAGCGTGCAACATTGGGCCCTTACTTATGCAGCAGCTTTTATTCAGCTGCTTGCCACAGAGATCGTTGAAGGTCTAACTCTAGTCTTCACACAGCTTGAAATTAGCCTTAAAAAAAAGCACAGTGAAACATTTGCCATGACAGATAACAAGACTTCTTAACCATACAAGTGTCTCTCTTATTTAGATATTTACCTAAATAAAGAGCTAGAGTGTGCATTTTACTTTGCAGATAAATAGATTAAACATACAATTTATTCATAATTGATCTGATCTAATGAGATTTATACATGCACATCAAGAAAATAAATTACACAGCCTGTACTGCAGATCACCTGAAGGGTAAAATGTACTCCTCAGATTCACACATTACTGTTTAATAGAAAGCACTTGGGAGAGCTGGTAGACCCAGTGGAGTTAAAGGATTACATTTTTGTGTAGTTATTATTTTGATGTGCAGAGTTTTGTCAATCTGGTTGTCACGAGAGCAAGGATTAAAATGTTGGTAAAACAACAACTGGGAAAATAAAGCATCACAACATGATGATAATGATGATGTTTTGGACTAAAAGTAACAGTTGCTGGGATCCATCCAGTATAGCGTAGGCGACAGGGTGGGAATGAAAATTTGCTGATGTGATGCTTCATGTTTTTTTTATCGTTGGTGCACCAACAAATCATCTACAGCAACTTTTAATCAATCATCATAAACTAATTGCTATTGTTAGTCAGTGACAAGTCAGGAACGATATGATCATTTTTAGCATTTTTATCAAATCCTTTCTCCTCCAGCTTTGACAGAATAGTATGAAATCAAAAAGGGCCTTCTCCCGCCCACTCCCTATTCCATTCCCCGCCATTCCCCATGGAAATTACATCATCGACTGAGGGCAAGAATAAAAGATGCTGACCTCACATTTAGTCTCTTATGAGCTGACAGCTAAACATTTGCAGAATTATATTGAGCTGTAAGTCAGTGTGTTCAGTCTTTAACAAGTGGGAGTATTTTTCCAGGGCAGAATATTTCAGTTATAGAGTTTAATCATGCAGTATCACTCATAGTGTGCACACTACCTGAACACACCTAAAGCCATCTGCAAACCTTCTCCTAGTCTATAGCCATTATGACAAGAGCTGTTGTGTGCTTCAAGGTTTGCTCTTTGAATTTTATCTGCATCTGATGGTGGCTGAACGGGCTCTTTTGTTTATTTATGGCGTTTTTTCTGGGGACTACGAAAAATTTGGCAAAAAACGAGAGAAAAAGTGTTGGACTTCTACAAAGAGAAGAGGCTCATGGGAAATCAGGCCTTACAAAGCCAGAGCAATGGACAAGCGGCAGTGAAAAATATGGATGGTGTTTTAAACAAGCGGCTCTACAGCCATATTAACCTAAATCTGGGAGGGTTTTTGTCTTTGTATAATGCAGAAACAAGACACACATTTGCCTAAATACTAATTTCGTTTAACCAATGCATTCAGCCTCAAATGTATTCTTTTGCTCTTTTAGGATTGTCTCTAATTCCCAATGATTTTGCTCTCTTCAGATCATGTTGCTGACTGATCCAGAGGTAGAGAGCAGCCTTCTGATCAGCTCAGATGAAGGAGCCACTTACCAGAAGTACCGACTGAACTTTTACATCCTGAGTCTGCTCTTCCACCCTGAACAGGAGGACTGGATTCTGGCCTACAGCCACGACCAAAAGGTGAGAGCGAGGCTGCAGGTGGTTATTCAAAGGTATCAAAAGATGGTGCATGTTAAGTCAGATAAGCAGCAGCAGTCTGGGATTACAGTGTCTGGGAACAAGATGGATAACCAAATGATCCTGTTACACAAGAGTTTGCCTCGCAGCACACAGTCAGAGTTCCCAGAGTTCAGTTTGGGGAGAGGTGGAGAAGTAGAACAACAGAGTCAAAAGTAGAAACACACAAACTGCTAAGCAGTTTGAAAGAACTGACTCATGTAGCCCCACAGTTTTATCATGTGCACCATTGAAAAAGGTTTTGAATCTTTTAACCGTCTTAGCTGTTAGGAGGTCACCTGGTTGTAATGCACTTGTTTGTCCAAAAGATTTTATTACATGCAACACATTAAGGATGTGTCAGAGTAGATATCTGCATTAGACCATATGTTCGTTTATCCTGAGTGTTTCAGAATGTTCAGCGTTTAGCGACCACACACAGATTCGTTATCCTAACAACACAGGTCACATTATTAATCTGTAGGGACATTTTGATTCAGTAACTCTTAACTCTAATGAAAACAATAAAATCAATACTTTAGTACCTTTGGTAGCTTTTCTTAGTTATGCAATTATGAGGGATTACTTTTCTCTAAAACTGATGGGGCAAAAAAGGTATTTAACTATGTGCAAATTAATTAAATAAACATTAATTTTATTCATTTAGTATTGATGCAGGATAATATTAGGGGTTGTCTTGATTAAGGAGGTAGAATTCGTGTACCGGTATGTGATATTTGTATGTCCATGTGTGACATGATGGTACAGCACATTATTGTGGGGTGTTTGGCAGAAATTACAATGTCAGTGGTGTGGTTATTTTCACGGTGCCAAAAGAAGTTACCCAAAAATTGCTATTAAAATGTTTTTGTCATCAGCCATGGCATCAGTATTAGTCTCAACCAAAATATTCATAATAGTGCATCCATGTTATTTATTACTACAATTATTAATAAAAAAAATTGCAGGCCCCCTTCAAGCTATTGAAGGACAACCTACTCAAGCAAAAATGGTTGCTGAGAGTTTGATGGACTTATTTATAAAGTTGGGTAGCTATTAAAACCTTTCATCTGAATTAATTGCATGATTTTCTGTGATGAATCATGATTACTACTGTATGAATAAAAGTAAAGAATCTTTTAGTTATTGAGGATAATATCTTGGTGTACCTGTGGATCTATGTTCTTATCCCTCTTTATGGTCACCAGTGACCAAAAGAACAAGACTGTAAATAGAAGTGGTCAAAATAAGTTTCCTCCAAAGGATGGCCAGGATGGTCTCTGGCTGTTGAGTGACATGTTCTTCTCAGGTCCTTGGAGTTTGAGAGTCTTAGAGGTTCCTAGGAATGTGTTCTTCTGGATGGAGATGTCTTATGTTTCTTCCGGTATCTGTTAGAGTCACTTCTCCAGCATGGCAGCATGTGGGACACCGACCCCAGGGCTCTGATGGCTACGGGTACATACTACGGGTCCAGGCCTTCTACAGTTCTTTGAGGCCTTGGTTTAAACTTCAGTTTCTTCTGTTCCTTTTTCTTGATATTTCCATCATGGGGATAGCTATATCCATCACTACAGCTTTTTTTCTGGTGCTCATCAATGATCATCTATTGTCTGGTTGGTTGGCCGCCACTCTTTTGTTGGTTTGGATCAAGATCTTAGCCCTGAATAGTGGTTCTCCACCACCATAGGAGCCTTAGGGGTCTCCTGTCGTCATTCTGCACAGATATTTCTGCACACTGTGTGGCTGCTTGTTGTGGCCTCCCATGTATTCTTTGCCTGCCAGTATCTTGCACTTTGCTGTGAGATGCTGGATTGCTTCAGGAGTTTCTTTGCACAGCCTGCACCTGAAGTTCTGTCTGGTGTGGTAGATCTGAGCCTGGAAGATCTGAACCTGGATGGCTCTGGTACTCAAGACTTGCTCCTTGTGCTGCCATGATTAGCCGTGCTGTCCTTTAGTCTCGCCCTCTCAGGTCGTTGGTTGGACTTGTTCATCTTATTTAAAACTTGGCCATTGATTTAACTATTATAAATATTTTTAGCACATTTCAATTTCATTTCAGAAGTTCTGTGCTGGTTCATTGCATAAAGTTAAAAAACATCCAATTAAGCTGCAGTTTTGAGTTTTTACAATAGTTTCATAAGTTTAAGTTGCTTTTATGACCTGAAATGACAGAATAAAAGATTTTTCCTAAACCTTTAGTTGGCATTCATGATGTTTTAAATTATGTGCACAGACATTATGGTATTCCAAAAGATTCACAAACATTTAGCCACAACAGTATCAAAACAAGATCCAACCATGGAGTAAAGTATTAATCATAGGTGTAAAGTTTTTTTCTGTGAAGGTCCAAGTGAGAACTACATGGAATAGTTTTAATGGTGCATTTTAAGGTGGGTGTTAAAGAGTCAAGTTTAAAGATGTCCCCTGGGTGACTGACTTGTAAAGATGAGGAGCACAGAGGATCAAGGCTCCAAAGCTCAAGATATATCCAGCGAGAAGGAATGCCGAGATACCTGAGGTCATTTCAGGCAGTTTCAAAGAAATATGAAACAGGGCTTTTGGTAGTCTTTGACAGACCTTGGAAGCAAAAAACAAAGTCATGAAATTAATGTAGTTAATAACACAAGTAACCAGGACAGCACCATTAAACAGGAGTTTAAACTTCACATAGATAACTTCATTAAATGTGCAATGGTTTAATCTGAATGGAATGCAGGAGGAGGAGCAGAGAGTTAATGATAAATGATGCATGTAAGAAGTGAGAGGTCTAAAAGTCTGAAACTACAGGAGTTACAGGAGCTGAATTAAAGAAAATGTATTAAATCAAGCTAAATTCATCTAATAATTCATACTGACTTTGTAGGGTATTGAGGTGATATTAACCTAGGCCCTGTAAAGACAACAGCAGTGGTCCTGCGGGCAAGTTATTAATATCAGGCAATGTATCAGATGACTAGTCATTTGATGTCTAGCTGAGTTTTACTCTTGCCACAACAAACATGAAGCAACAGCCTAAGCATGGGTCAGCAAGTTAATTTCTATTATGATTGGAATAAACTTTCTGCTGCCACTGACTGTCTTAGAGAAGTTTATCTTGATAACAATTATCAATAACATATTGGCGTGCCAGCCAGGAGATCCATGCGTCATCATTATACATTTACCTATTTTAATTCAGTTCAGCTTAAGTTGTACAACATATCATTTCAAGGCTTTTACAGAAACTGTCAACATCTGTCAAACATATCTATCATCAAAACATATTTATTAAATGATTTTACAAAAGTCAAATTTTCTATAACGGCATTCATTTGTACCGGTTTATGAATAAACCAATTAGGTTTAATCAGGTCTCTACTTTTATTGGATGCTCTTTTCTGAGCTTCGCAAGTAAACACTCTGGAAAAATGGATCTAAGAAGGAAAACCTGCATCAGAACCAGGATGGACACAGTTGAGGTAGAGAAGACAGGAAAGCTCAATGTTTGTTTTTAATGAACATGGAGATCTTTACTGTATTTTCAATACTTTAATACTGTGAAAAAATATCCTTGATTTTCCACTTTTAATTAAAGGGAATAAAAATAGTTGTGTTCATTAACTTCAATTTGTATCTAAACACCAAATAGTTTTAAATAAGTAACTTTTGTATTTACAAAAAAAAAGTGGTATATTTAAAGTCAGAACTACTTTAAGTTGCATTAAACAAAAATGTGAAACTGTTTTAATTTAAACAGTTTCTTCTACAAGGATTCTTTTATGAAAAATAAAGCAAACATAGGAAGTCAAAAACAGCTGTTGTCATGTAAATGTGCAATATAAGAGTATTATGTGTAATAAAAGCTAGTGTGGCAGAGCGAGTAAAAAATAGTCATTTAAAAAATAATTACACATTAATAAAACTTTTTCCTTGCAGTTTAGCCCATTTGGATGCAATGCTTCAGCTGTGATGAATAATAGAAACATTTTCTTTCAGTGAGGATGTTTTGCCCTTTAAAAGGAAAAGATTGAGGAAAGATGGTGGAAGAAAACCAGCAAACTGCTCTAAAATGTATTCATTAGTAATATGTCACATTCGGGAAATGCACAAAACAAAAACTTACATTAATATTAGTTCAACATAACATTCCCTGGATTTGGATCACAGACACAACCCCTTGGCCATAAACTGCTGCTGCAGCTTTGGATTTTAAACTTTGACATTAACTGTGCTTCTAAATAATTTAAAACATATGATCTATTAAGCTGATCAATCTAATTTATGGTTCTTTTTTTCCTGTACAAAATGAAAAGCTAATGTCTTATAGATTTTTCATAAAACTTAATTAATAAAAGATTCTTGAGCTGATATTTATCAGCCGTGAATATAAAAAACTGATCCAAACAAGTAAAATTAGATTTAATTTTTTTTAAACAATCCTTTTTTACTCACATTCAGATTTTATTTATAAAGGAAAAAAATGCCAGATGGTTGTTATAACTGTGAATGTAGTGTTGTTTAAATGTACTGTGTTTATTGATCACTTTTCCACTATTATGTTGACCCACTCTTGTCCACACAGCCTGGGAATGCTGGGAATCAAACAACCTGGCCCATAATGATGAGCCAGTATATCTTTGTCATACTTAAACAATCTCCCCATCCTGATCAATGTACCAATAAACATCACAGTGACATTTTTAGTATGAGCATACTGTGCTTGGATGCTTAAATATGTATTTATGGAATAAATACCGTATTTTTAAGCATGTCTATAATAATCCATGCCTCTGTGTTTTTGATTACGTTTCAAGGTCTAACATGAATAATACCAAACATAGTTTATGTGGCTTAAATGTATTATCTTATTAGCTGTGCTGCCAGTTTTCCCTCTCCAAAATATTACTATGCAATGTTCAAAGTTGACACAGCGGTACACACTTTTCTCTGTCAAGTTTATTTTTATAAATCCCAAACTTTGCTTAGTTAAGAAAGTATTTTTCAGGCTTGTTTTGTGCATAAGCAAACTTTATAAATCAGGCCCCCGATCATCTCTGAACTGCATTACGTGCTAAAATAATCTTTTCTTCTCATCAAAATAGATATTTTTGTTGGACAAAACATAATCAGACAATCCTGCAGTGATGCTGGGAAAGGGAGTAGGTGGGTCTTGTCCTGATCAAGGCAAATCACTGCAAACCCAAACATGAACTCACAAAGTTCTGACACTGAAATTAAGGTGGTATGAACAATGAAATACATTTACAGTAAAAAATATTCAACCCTTATTGCTTTATTGGAATAAACTAATCAAACAAGAGCCATGTTAAAAGCTAACACAACTTCTATCACAAGTGGCTCTTTCAGTGACCACTGCAGATTCAGCCTCAGACCCACCAATTATCTCTCTTTCTCAGTGACATTATCCCTGCTGATGTCTTCAGCTTTTCAGCATTGACTCAGCACATTCAGCCTTGTTTTGTCTTCTCCATATCTTCTGATTATTTGTTCTGGTCCGTTGCATACTCACCCTGTTGCTACAGTGAGATTGTGTTTTGTATTCATCAATAAACCTCCATTAGGTGCTTCTGTGTGCATTGTCTCGGCCTTCCCATGCACCATCCTTCCCTACTTCCTGACATCTCAACATGTCACACTCTGGCTCAGGGCGATAAAATAATTGCTCTTTTCAGATCAGATTGGAAAGCGCTGATTGGCAAAAATGTATGCAGCTGAGAATGATGTTTCTGTCACCTTAAAAGAACTGCTCAGAGACATGGAACCAACATAGTTCTCTGGTATTAAACAAGATATCCTCTTATCTTTGTACAATAATGTATGTGCCACCTCACTGACTTGCAGTTTGTAATGCATGTCTCATTACTTATCGATAACATCTCCGTATTAACATATAAAACAGACTGCTAACTCATGGATTTTTTTTTCTTAACTAATTTCATGCTCACCTTGTTTATAGGAAACAAAATCTACATATTCCAGGGTACAAGAGGACATTAAAACTTGATTACAAACAGTGAATGTGCTGTTTCCTCCCTCAACACCCCCTTCTCCTGCTCTCCGCCTCCATCTTCCACCCACTCAGTTACTTGTCCTCACTTGCATGCATCGTCTCCACCCCAAAAGTGCTTCTCTTTCAATTCCCTTGCCTCCTTTTTGGCAGTGCCGTTGCATCTGTTGATTGAGAAATCTTTTGAAGGCTGTATAGGCTGCACCGACTCCCTCATTTCCCCCATTTCTTGCTCACTGCCTCCTCACTGTCACTTGCTTGGCTACATACTAACTTGGTTTGGAGGGTAATTAGTCAAAGTGATTTCCTGCCCCCTCCTGATCTTTTCACTTGCATCTGCTTAGCACAGCTTGGCATGGGTGTCATGGAGATCTCACCATCAGTGCTCGTTCTTCTTTCTCTTTCTGACATGACAACATAGATCAGATGCAGTAGTGACAGTTAGCATGAGTTCATTGTGGAACATATAAATAAAAGAGAAAGCTCAGGTGCTTCATTTATAAACTTTGCACAAAATCTCTACTAAAGTTGTACCTATGCCAAAACTTCCCTTATGCACAGGTGCAGGCAATTTCTCTCTACAAGTCACACCCTTCCCAAAAGTTTGCACAGGTGAATTTGGTTTATATCCCTGCCCCTACACACCCACTTCCTACCATACATGGTAATTTCAAAGTAGCTCAAAAACATTTCAGCATATAAGTTAACAAAGTTCTGCATTTTACGTTGAATTATGGCAGTTGCGATGGTACGTACATGTAACTTTTCACAGGCTGAAATTGAGGACGCGTTGGTGAGGTGGAGACACGTAAAGACATCTTGTTTGGGGGTCGTAGTTGTGGCATAACAAACAAAAGGAAGGCTGCTGAGTGTATGCCACAGTAAATGGTGTCAGCGTGATGAAGAGGCCTGTGCCAGACATTAAAAAAAAAAGGTTGAATGTGAAGGTGGAGGTGAAGTGGCTGATGGCTTGCTCCACAACAGAGCGAAAAACAAACATGAACCACACTGAATTGCACTTCCTCTGCACCTTGGCAGTGTTCAAATGACATGAGGAACCAGTACCTCACGGGTAGCCATTGTTACCTGCAAGTTATTTCTGCTAAATTATAGACAGTTTCATTTATTACAACACAGGAGCCAGCCATCACATGCAGCATCTTCCATGCAGTTTGTTCTTCACACTGCTTTACGGCAGGATGAATGAATGGATCCTGGTTACAGTTACATTTGTTTGAACCATGTCCGAGTCACAAATAACTTGTACATTAATTAAATGCACATGTTTGCGGTTCACACAAACAAACTGGTTCTTACTGGGATCACAAGGTTCCTGCGGGTTGGTGGATCTAACGCTGGACCCAGTTCAGTACATAGATGTAAGACAGTGTTTCTGAAACTTTTTCAGTCCAAGGACCATTTAACCTTTACAACACGAACTCACGGACCACCTGACTCTAAACATCCCGGGAACAATATGCTAATATAAACCATTCACAAGGCTTTTACAATATTTTTATTGTAAACTATCTGTTATTTTATCTTTTCTTCTTTTAAGTGACCCTGTGCGAAGCCACTGCTTCATACTTATTTGGATATAAGACGGTTTGGTGTCGCAAAACTGAGTGTGACAACGTTTTCAGTTAATTCATATAGATTCAGATTGTTGTGTTGTTCACCTTGCGGACCACCAGGGGCACTCACGGGGACCACACTTTGAGAAAGGCTGTTTTAATGCTTTACACCTGTAAAGCACTTTAAGACCATTTACTTGATGTAATTATTGTATAAATATATTAATTATTTATAATTGTGTTTTGCGCTAAATGCAGCAGGTAGTCTTCAATTATACTATAATAGAGGGTGGATAACGGCTGCCTCTCCAGTAGCTCTCACTCTTTTTGGCTATTTTGACCTTTTTTCTTACTAATTTCTGCTCTTCTTGTGAAAAGAGAGTGTTTCCTCTGATTGTTTTACTTATGAGAGGAACCATTACCTCAGCTAGCTGCTAGAATTGCTAGCTTTGTGCACAAAGGGCTTGGGATAGGCCTATAACATGACACCCTGACAAAGCTTAGGAGGCGATTTAGGGGCTCCAAGGCTGCAGCCAAGCTAAAGGCTCAGCTAGTGGAGAATTGGAAGTGCCGGACGGACGGACGGATGGACGGACTTAATTTAGAGTTCTGGTTGTCTGTCTTAAGCCTTTTTTTCTTTCAACATCTCCACTATAAACCAGGCATGGGCAACTCTGGTCCTCCTTGGCAGGAGTCCTGCAGGCACGAGAAGTTTTCCTGCTGCCATCTGACATCTGACCCAGACTTGATTAGAAGACGTGTGCAGATTAAACTCTGCACAAATCTGCTAATTACAGATTGATTTGAGTTAGACGTGATGCAGCAGGGAAAGTTGCCCAGCCCTGCTATAGACTGTATGGGGATACAATCACTGTGACGTTTCTGCTTTGTGAACTTGCAGTTAGAAGACAGAAGTTCTGCTTTTCTGTAGCCATATTTTCCAATGAACCACTTGCAGATTCCTAACAAAAAAATGTTGGGGTTTTGTACTTGTATTACGCCCACAACTTCACATTTGAATAAAGAAGATTATTTGACTGTTTCTTCCTTTTATAACAAATAATCCTTTCTAGAAAATGGTTAAAACATGAAGTTCCTTAATATGAATTTATTGAGCTGCACTGAAGACTGAAACAAAATTCTATTCTATTCTATTCTATTCTATTCTATTCTATTCTA
>JBAMHV010000004.1:27047798-27058142 GCA_037177535.1 Pseudomugil gertrudae | reverse complement strand
GGGAGTTCAGACGTGGGTTTTTCCGATTTTTAAAAAAAGGGGAAACACAAAGAAAGACAGCCCCCCCCCCCCCCCCAACCTCACACACACACCTTTTCACCTTACATATTTCATTAAAAACAAAGACAGTAATCTCTGCACCCAGCTCCTGCTGATGTTTACTGTGACTGGTGCAGCTTTTAGACTTTGCAGCATGCAATCTCTCAGGTCAGACAGCGGTAGGTGGCATCTGGCCGAAGGCAAAAGACCAGTAGCGATATTCCTGAAACACATTTATCTGCCTTTCAGGTCGAAAATGGGATTGGACAAAGAGCCAGGCTTAATTCACCTGGAAACCAGCATCTCTGAAGGACGTGAGTAATTGAATTCTGAGTTCATCTCTCTATTTTCTGGTGTCTTTATACTGTATCGTGAGTATTTTGTTAAAGTAGAGGTTTCAGAGAAGTGTTGGGACAAAACTGCTGGAGGGTAATGCGAATGGACAGTGGAAACGGCCAAGTCTGGGGACACGCAATGACAATGGAAGGAAAAGTAATGCATATATTAGAATGCTTTTAAACGTCTGCGATTTAGCTCAGTGGTGCACTTGGTGGTGCAGTGGGTATACATCATTCTTCTGAATAGCAATGAACATTGAAATTATTAGGGCTGATATACAGTAACTGACTTAACTTCTCTGTGTAAAAACAGCAATTTAGAAAGGAACTGGGATGATATGGGTTTTATTCTGTTATACATCCTTTGATTTGTTACTGTTTCAAATAAAACGGAGGGAGGTCTGGTACGTTGCTCCCCGGCACCCCTTGACCAATATTAGTGTAAGGATATCTTCAGACCTTGCTGTGTAATTTTTTTGTCTGAATCAGGCAGTTGTGGGACCCCCAAGTGTAAGTTCACACTCATGGCTTGGTTATTGGGTATGAAACAAAGCAAATATACATTACATATTCAGTTTTTCTTTATTATATTACAGTTCATCCTAAGATTAAAACTAAATCAGTTAAAAAAAGATATCTCACACTCTTTGAATGATTAATTAACATTTTTGTTCCCTTAACATAGTTTTGATTGGGATTGACAGGGTAGAAAACATCCAGTCATTGAAACATTGAAGCAATCGTCAGTAATGACAGATATTAGAGTTACACAAACACAAAACATCATTTTTTTTCATTATGATCGTGCAGTAAAGTAAAGTAAACACATTATTCCATATGTGCACATAGAAGCTAACATGTGAGGACATATGCGCCCCACCAGTGCTGTGATTGAAGGCAAAGAAAGCAATTGGCCTCTCTGGTCATCTGTCTCCCCGACTCATGCCTTACTGAAACCACTTTACTGACACGAGCAATTCAGAGGGGCTAAAAGAGGCTGTTCAAGCTGCCTTTCTTCATTGGCTAATACCAATGCTGGAGCAATGTCTTGATGTTTTTTGTGTATGTGTGTGTGTGTGTGTGCACAGAGGCGTTGTATGTCACCTGCAAACTACAGAACTGCACAGATGCCAATAAGGGCAAACCATTCCCCGGCTACATTGACCCCAATTCTCTGGTGGTGCAGGATGAGTATGTGTTTGTCCAGGTAAGTAATTGTCCAGTTTGCTCAGTGAAAAATATTAGAGCAGAGTGTGTTATAAGAAATCTTTTAAGGGGATTTTCAGGGATGTCTTATTAGCAGGCATCTTATTTGTGGGGTGAACATTTTTTCCATCTATATAAAATGCTTCCCCCTCTAGGTGTCCACTGCAGGGAGACCAATCTATTACGTTTCTGCCAAAAGAGATGTCTTCACCCCGATGAAGCTGCCCAAGTACACCCTGCCCAAGGTATTCAATTTACTTCCTGATAACAAGCAAGATTTTTAACCTTAAAAAATAAAAAGAAAAAAAAGGTGTAATGCTGCACTTCATGGAGGTTTTTAGCTTTCAAATCACATGATAATATATTTCTGTTTGTGTTTGAGTGAACGGCAGCAGTTGTACTCAACTCTAATTCATCTCTGGCTCAGTGTGACTCTCTCTTTGTTATTTATGTGCAAATCAAGGCCAAAAGTAGCTCTCATGACGTTTCCACAGTTTGTTATTCAGCGCTACTCTGTGCGCGCATGACCTCGCTTATCACATCCCCACTGACAATTAAACATGTTTTATTCAATCAAGCTCTGGGCGCCCTGGTTGCAGTGGGCTGGCTGCAAGGTGTTGTTGGCGCAGTCAGAGGTAGATGAAACACACCAGCAAACAGCGAGTCCTCTGCAGAATAATCTTTGCCCAATAAGCTTTACTTACCCTTAGTGATTGCTGTTTCCTCTTAGTTAAAACAAATGATGGAGCAGCGCTGATGATAATGATTAAAACCAGCAGGAGAGTCAGAACAATTTTAAGACTTTATGTCCGTTCCTGGAAGAGAGGGAATTATATCTTTGATTACAAGGCAAATTAAAGCCAATTGATAAGTAATAGATTGCTTCAATAATAAAAAAAGGCCTGCTTGAGGATATAACAAGCCCACTGTGTGTGATGATATATTTATCTTGCTATTTCTTCATGCCAGTTTCTATGTCACTGTCACTTTGTGGTACACTTAAAATTAAAATGTCAAGCAATGTTGTCAAAGCAAGATGTCAAAGTATGGGGGTTGAAAATGGGAATATTGTAAACAAAATATAATTATTTCACATGTGTTCCAGGAGCTTCATGTTATCAGCACAGATGAGAACCGCGTAGTTGCAGCTGTACAGGAGTGGAACCAGAACGAAACCTACAACCTGTATGTGTCCGACACATCAGGGGTGTACTACAGCCTGGCCCTGGAGAACGTGGTCAGCAGCATGGGGCTGGAGGGAAACGTCATGGTCGACCTCTACGAGGTAAATGGCATCGATGTGGTGAAAGGATGGCGTCAAATCTCCATCTGAGGCTATGAAATCTGAGATGCAGCACACAGTGAAACTGTTTTTTGCAGTGAAAGTGATTGCAGACCAAATATTTTTTAGATTTAAGACAGATGAGATCAAGCAAAACATTGAGGGAAAAAATAATTAAGGACAAAAAACAATATATTGAGAGAGTTGGTAGATATAGATGGAAATGGAACTAAGAAATTAACTATTTGTATCTGATTGGCCTTTATTGGAACCACTGAGCTCAAAATATGTTGGATTGTCTCATTAGCTTATTGTATTTGTTCACAAAAATCAAATTTTATAATAACTTTTAAAGCAATTTGAATTTATATTTTCTCCATCTATCAAACCAGACAAGCACAAGGAAATGTGGATTGTGATCAAACCAATCTGCATCCCAGCTCATTGTTAGAAGAAACAGATGAAAAGGACAGAGGGCTGCATGGTGGTGCTTGTCAGCTTAATTGGTAAATGTAAAATTCTGTTCTCCCAAGTAGAGAATGTGAGGGTTTGTATGTTTTATTGTTTTGGCACTGCAATGGACTGGCAACCTGTCCAGGGTGTGTTCTCCCTCTTTTCCAATAGCAGCCTGGATATGTTCCAGTTCCTACACAACCCTGCTTTGGATTAAGCAGGTGTAACCCAAACATGGTGTTTGGATGATGGATGGATCACAAAACAGGAGTAAGCAGACTTTCGTCAGTCAGAGGTCCAAGAGCCCAGTTCTGTGATATGGTGCTGGATTAGTGTTTTTGCCAAAGCTCTTTTTCACTTCTGTGATGGCAGCATTTATGCAGAAAAACTAGCTGAGGTTTTACAGCAACATCTGCTGCTTTCAGGATTGCATCTTCTATAAGGCTGTCAAAGCAACAGAGAATGCTGGAACCTATCATCCCAGCAGACAGGAACACCCTGGACAAGTCTACTGCAGAGCTAATATAATACCTTAAAAAAAAATTCCATTATAAAATAAGAGTTGCTGCACTTTTCTGCTCTGTCCCAACTTGTGTTGTAGCGAGAAGTACTGGTAGGTCTGCAATCTGCACAGCATGCTGTTTAAATATGAAGTAGCTCGTTGGAGCTGACTTCAACAAAATCTAAAAGAGACTATGCCGGGATATTGATTTTTCTGGCGCTGACATTATTTCTTCCTTTGATTAATAACTGCAGCTATTACATTACTATGCCAACCTAATCCGGCATACATCATGTTGAGGGCTGACTCCGAGGCTCATGATTTCATACATCATGTGATCACCAAACTTAAATCTCTCAATCTGATAATTAAGCCAGCAATGATGCAGCTCGTGTCTTTCCCAGGCTGTAGCGATAGAATCAAATCTACCGTTTTGATTGGGGTCACCACCCAGGATGCAGAATATGCTAAATCTCTCCTCCGAGCAAGATTGAAGTATCTGTCAATTACTAAAGTAGAGGTTCTCTGCCTGATGCAACTGTCACTGACTCAATTCAGCATCCTGGTGCCTGCGGGCCTCCAGCAAGAAGTCACATTCATTTAAGACACACATTGATTACTCACAAGTCTCCAGACAGTCGATCATTTTCCACTCAGTGTTTGTGGCTCTGTTTGGTTTTGATGGGAATACAGAATAGGTCTGTGTGCCCTGAGGTGTGCGACTTGGTTCTCAACACACTGCTTTTTATTCTCTGCAAAATAACTTGAATTTGAACATGCTAATACATGCATACTGACTGCATATGAGGTTCGTCTATGTTGCATCTGGAGCTGAAAACTGTTATCTGTGTCATTTCTCAGGTAGCCGGAATCAAAGGGATGTTCCTTGCCAATAAAAAGACAGATAACCAAGTGAAGACTTACATCACTTATAACAGAGGCAGAGACTGGAGGTTACTACAGGCTCCGAGCAAAGACCTGAGGGGCAACAGCATTCACTGTGTGCTGGTAAGTGTCTTGGTATCTGTGGGAAAAGTGCTCGAACAGGTTGTGTTTTCATACGCGAGCTTCCATCAAAGCAAAGCCCTGACAGGAACTGACTGATCCCAGCAGCTATACGAGAGGCCCGGCTCAGAAAGAGCACCGCCCGTCAAAGCTGAGTGCTCTGAGGCTCCTGAACCAAAAGGTCATCTGTTCTGATTCAGTCCAATAAGCTGACCTCCCATTTAAAGAACTCTGAGAAAAGGAGGTGTCAGACAGAAAAACAGACGCCTCTTCTTCATCTGTCTATCTTCCTGAGAGTCTGTGAATGCTGTGGCCCCTGTAAGTTTGCCTTCATGGCTAAAGTTCAACATTTCAGATAAACAATCTGACTGAGCACTTGTTCATGAAAAAAGAGAGCTGACATGCATCAGGATATCTTCCTAAAACCAAAGCAGGTGCAAGAATAATCCTTCAGATTTTGATAAACCAATTAGAGATTCTGCATGCCTTCTTCACATATTATACAGTCATTTGTCAGGAAATGTCAGAGATTTAATAAACCTCCAAACAGCTCGTCACAACACGGCCTGCACCACTGGCATTTTTCTGGTCCTAATGAGAATTGCGTCGGTAAAGGTTAACACAATCAAAATTAATGGTCGGGCTGGCCTAATAGGGGAACAATGTTTGTGATGAAACTTTGTGGGTCCGAGTCAATGCAACGGCCGTTTTGTTCACAACCTTCATTCTTAATTTGATGATTGTGATTTAGATTTTTTTTTCCTGCAGCCGTACTGTTCCTTACATCTCCATCTTCACGTGTCTGCAAATCCGTACACATCTGGAAATATTGCCAGCAGGGAGTCTGCACCAGGAATCATCGTAGCATCAGGTAGGTGTGGCGGAATTATAGTCTTGTGGGCTTTCTGACACTTCTCTAGTTATGACTTTTTGTATTTTATGTTTAACTCATAAAAAAGTTGAGCTTAAATATTAAAACATAGTGTTTCTCATAAAAGAGACATTTTTCACGTAAAGCAAAATGCACGTTTGTTTTTGCTGAGAGGAAGTACTTATTTAAGGACACAACAAATTAGCTCAAAGCTGTGAAAAAACTTCTTAAAGGTGAATAAATATAGAAAAGACATACCACCATATAAAATGATTACGGTATGTTTGATACATTTATTTTAATCATGGGCTGCGTGGTAATGTGGTGATTAGTGCCGCAGCCTCACAAGTTGCTGGTTTGCATCTCTGCTCGGGCCTTTCTGTGCGGAGTTTGTATATTCTCTTTGTGTTAGAGTGGGTTCTCTTCGGTTACTCCGGTTTCCTCCCACATCAATACATGCATGTTAGGTTGACTGGTGATTCAGAATTTTCCGTGGGAGTGAATGTGCACATGGCTTCTTGTTTGTCTCTCTGTGTTGCCCTGTGATGGACTAGCGAGCTGTCCAGTGTTTACCCCTTCTCTTGCCCGTTGTTTGCTGGGATAGGCTCCACCTGACCCGTGACCCTGACCCTTAATGAAGTGGGATGGATGGATATTGTGATCATAATAATAATTTAATTTTGGTAATTCAAGTTAAATTGATATTTTTAAACAAAAATTAGGTCAAACAACTGACTGACTATACATACATGCACACACACCCACAGGGGTGTGTGTTTGTGTGTGTGTTACTCTAAATGAGTGAGTGGTTGTAGATTATTTCATTGTCATTGTTTTGATAGATGCATAGAAACACATCTGTATTTGGTGTGTTTGGTGTCGTGTTATTTCCCACATAACAGAGCAGACATGGAATCAGAGACAAGCTCTTGATAAAAATAAAATGAAAAAATAATAAACATTTGTTCACGTGTCTCAAATTGAAGTCTAAAATCACTGAGATGTGACTACTGAGACTCGAAATTTGAGGAACAAATTTTAGTCCACATCTCTGGTGTACATGTTTGCTGTCTTTTTTTCTGGCTGTCTTTTAGAGTATGATCTGACAATAAATGTTCATCTCTGAATGGAAAAATAAGACAACAGAAACCCACAAGTCCAAAGACAGCATAACCGAGTTGTTTAGCGCTTAGAGTCATACTGTTCCTGAGAACAAAGCAGATTCTTATTGACTCAACATGAAGAACAGAAACATGAGGAAGAATATGTCATCCGTACCTTCCAGGTGGATTCACACCTCACTGATATTTACTCTCACATAGCATGAAGCTGTCAATAACCCATCAGCACACACCTCAGGTGTGTGAAGAAGGCCTGACTTATACTAAAAGTGCGAGTGTCTGGATCTTTGTGAAACAGTGGACTCAACATCTGTCAGGGATGTGGGAATTAAACTATTGACTGTTTTCTTTTAAATTCATCATTATTCCAGCTACAGAAGAGCCAAAGAGAAAAGCAAAGTAAAAAGGTGTCAAATGGACCCTTCTTTCCCACCCTGTCTCCTTATGTTTGGACATTTTATGTCATCACTACCACAGCTTCACAAACAAGATCTGGTGAATCAAACAAACTGACTGTAGTAAAAATAAAAAATAGTTCACCAGCAAGCTTCTAATCTTGGGTTTCTGAGATCTCTGCCTCTATAACAAAATCGAAAGATTCTCCTGTAAACATAAAACTGAAGACGGTTGCTACCCCTGTGGATTTCCTGATGTTCTTAGTCCCTGAGGAGTCGCTTCCACCATTGTTACCTCCAGTGATTATGCAAATGTTGATCCATGATAAACAAACATGTTTGGATTTTATTATAAAGTTCCAATTTTTTAAAAATAGCTAGAATAAAAAAAAATTCTCAATATTTTATATATCAACCTTTTCAGGATTATAATCTTCCACTGATTGTTGTGGACAAAAACCCTTTTTATCCACAGTGGGTGATTTGGTTTCCTTTTACTATCTGAAGATATGAAAATCTGATCAGAGCTTGTATTTTCCACTGATGTGTGAAGAATATTGTTTCTCGAGCAGGGTTCATGTAAGGGGACAATCACGCCGTGAAAATCTGCCACCTGGCACCAATTACAGGCAGAATTACAGCAATTACAGCAGTTCCCACTGCTTCAGGAAAGCTTGTCTTAACGTGATCTGGACTGCTAAACGATGAATACAGTAATCGGGATTTATTGGTTAATTTAGGAGTATGGTTAAATGTCACACTGTGCCGTAGAGCCGTTGGAGCTCCTGTAATTAAAGCCCAAATCTGCAGCTGCAGGCCAGAGCCTCCTGCTGCAGCAACAAAGCTGTTCTATACTCTCTCTATGAAAGAAGGAATGCATTTGATGAAAATTGAGGTGATTTCTAATGTTTTATGCAAATCACTTCATCAAATATTCACATTGATGTTTTTTTTTTCACGGCAGGGTCCACTGGCGCAGAACTGACTGCAAGTAATGTTAGTGTGTTCATCACCTCTGATGCAGGAAACACGTGGAGACAGGTCAGGATCCCTTCTTGTTCACACTACTACAGTTTGTTTATAGATGCAATCAATGTGAAGAAGACTTGGTGAAGTTCAAAACTGGGCATTAAAATGAGAAAGAGAAAGGGTTTAAGTGATTATGAATGCGACGTGGTTGCTGGTCTGAGGATTTCAGAAACTTGTGATCTGTGGGGATTTTCACACACAATAGGGTTTACAGAAGATTGTTTGAGAAGGAAACTAAGCCACAGTTGTCCAGACTACAATGTCTGGAGGTAGGAGGGGAATGTGCAGACTGGTTGATAGAAAGACAATGGGATGTCAAATCACCACTGGCTCCAGCAGAGATTGCATATCAGTCTCAAAATGCTGTACAGGTACAAGTAATAACAAAATAGCACTAAAAATGTATTAATAATAGTAAATAAAGCAACAAAACAAAGTAAACACCTGTAAGCTATTAGCAATAAAAGAATAATCTTCAAAGATTAAAAATGTTTCTATAAAGGTATGGTTTTCTGTCCCTCTCTGAAGTTATTGACAGTCTGTGGAGCCCACTCATTGTCAGGAAGGGCATCCCACATACGAGGAGCAGCAGAGAACAAAGTTTGGGCTTACATTGTTCAAGTCTTAGCCCTATAGGGAGGGAGGAGACGGTAAGTTTCTGATAAATGGAGGGATCGTGCTGGGGTGTTAAGGTGTCAGGAGTTTCAACAAATTGAAGGGGGGTGTGCATTTCCATGACTGTATTGAAAGGTTAAAAGAATACCCTTGTATTTGAGGTGAGCCAAAACGATGAGCCAGTGAGGCGAAAGAAGAGTCAGTGTTACGTGTGCTCTCATTAGGATCCTTGCAGCACAGTTCTAAGAGCGCTGCAGCTTCCGCACATTTTTCTTTGAGATCCAGATGAGAAGTGCATCTGTGTTATCAAGTCTGCAGAAGACAAGAGGAAACAAGAAACCGAGGCTAGAATTTACATAGACTCACCACAACTGGACATGGAAAATGGAAAAATGTTGCTTGGTCTGTTGGGTCTCAATTTCAGCTCCACGTTCAGATGGTAAGATCAGACTGGTGGAAGCATCATGGAAACATGAATTCATCAAGCCTGGAATCAACACCTTAGGCCGCTGCTGCCAGTGTAATGGTGTAGGTCAGGGCTATTCAATTAGGTCCTATGAGGGCCGCAATCCTGCAGGTTTTCAATGTATTCCTGTTTCAATACACCAACAGCCAATGAAGTTCTGCTCAACGACTCATTAATATGAGTCAGGTGTGTTGAAACAGGGATACATTGAAAACCTGCAGGGCTGCGGCCCTCGTAGGACCTTATAGCCCTGTTCTACGGAAACAAACTGGATCAGAACTCTCTGCAGTACACATGTTGGACACTAGAGGGCAGCAGCTTCCTCCATCTGCGCTCCTCTTCATCATCCTGAAGAAATCCACCAAGTTTCATTTAAATATTATTTTCTTTTTAACCATCATCATCATCATCATCATCACCATCATCATCATAAGTTTTATTTTATAATCATAAAAAATATTTAATATGCATTTTTTATTAAAAAGGTTTATTTAAAAGAAAGATTCATTTAATTATTCATTGTAACAATAATAGTTTTTTTTTTAGAAACGTTTTGTTCTCAGAATAAAAATTGTTTAAAATAAAAGAATAATAAAAGTACGTAAAAATATTTCTGACTCATCTGGAGTCTAATAATAATAATAATAATAACAATAATAATTTTATTATAATAATAATAATAATCATAATAAATAATAAAAATATTATTAATAATAACAAAACAAATTATTTAATTATCTCTGGTGGGAGGAGCTAAAAAGTGGTGTGAGGACATGTCTCTGTTTCCTAGCAACAGATTAACCTCAGAAGACACAGACGGGACACCTCGTTGTTTCTGTTTCTTTATTAGTGGAATGAATACCTGTATACACCTGTGTGCTGTTTTCTCCTTCATTCACTCATTCTGCACACACAGTCCAGGTCTCACGAGACCAGAAGACAGAGACACAGTCCAGGTCTCACGAGACCAGAAGACAGAGACACAGTCCAGGTCTCACGAGACCAGAAGACAGAGACACAGT
>JBAMHV010000004.1:26990388-27014782 GCA_037177535.1 Pseudomugil gertrudae | reverse complement strand
ATATATCATTGTCCTTTTTACAACGAAAAGCGAGACATAAAAAGACAATAATCTGCTGTCCTGGTCTTAAAGGAAGGAAAAAAAGGAAGCTCCTGAATGCATATGTTTGTTTGGACATATTTCTAATCAGGCTTAACATGGAGGTAACAGGAGAAGCTGCTAACAGCTAAGTAATCACAAGAGAAAGTGTCTCTCATTTTTACAAATGGTGGCTTAACTTGAAAGAAAACATCTAATACTAACCTGAAATGTTTTGTTGCAGACTTGAAAAACTTTTGATTAAGCATTGCTTTTCTCCACATGTTTGTACATGTGGACGAGGACAACGGCCCAGGCAACAGGTCTAACTGGGCTAGATCCAAAATGTGTCCCAAACAATCACTGTCAGTGTGATTTTTCACATCATGCACTCATTTTATCCCTCCAGTGTGAAGTCACTGATCTCAGCAAAAACCAGCTTTTTAAAACATCCTCTGACTGTTTCCTCCCTGTCCCCCCCCCCAGGCTACAGGTGTGAAAGAGGATCAGCTTCTTGTCACCATCCTCCCAGGTTTACCGACAGCAGCAGAGTTTTTCCTCCTGCCCGACAAACAGCTAACTGAAGGGAAACCAGAGAAAAGCTCGGCTCATTTAGATCAGGTGAGGCAACAGCTGCATTTCCGAGCATTGTTTGTGTAGGTGGACGAATGCCACCTTTTTATCCACTCTCTAATTTTACCGCAGCATCGATCATCACTTTCCTTTTTTCTGGTGGATCTTTTTACGCAAGAAGCTTGTCCGGTTAATTTGACATTCCTTCTTTTACCAGCAGATGTCAGTGTTAATCCACTGACACACATCCAGCTTTTTGTCCATGAGTCTAATTCTGGAACAGCCTTAAGAGCTTCTGCAGTAGACTCATCAATAAAACTGACAAGTATTAACAGGTTATTGGGGGGGATTTTTATACTCCCTCCAGCTGTATCCTCTGGGGTGGGGGGGAGGGGGCTGCAAAAAACCTCATGAATAAAAAGAAACACAATCTGTCATTGTTGATCAGTTCACTAAATCACAGACATATCAATCATATTCAACAGATAATGACTGATAATAATAATAAATATATACTCTGCAGGGAAGAAAAATATACGGAGACAAGGAAGTAAATCAGTGTGAAATTCTCTCTGCTCAAACCTGGTTCTGGAAGGTTCCCCTCCCCTACAAACCAGCCATAAATCTTCATTCAAGGTTGGCGTCTTAAAGTGTAAAGCAGGTTCTGCTCATTAGAATGTGTAATAGATTTACTGACCCTGGTATACAATGGGAAAAAAGCAATTAGCCATAGCAGAGACTAAATTTAAACAGCTAAGAAGTACAAAGAGGAAAATGAAGGACCACAGAAATTTGTCATATCACAATTATTTTAGCCAATGAGGCAGATAAGATGAATGAAGTTGCTGCAGCAGAGAGAAAAATGGAGGATTTTGTTTAGTTTTGCTTCACAGCTCCATTTAGAATTGTTTCATGATACTGGGAATCGATTTAAAAATAGACACATTTAGCTTGCGTAGGAGCTTCAGAGCTGTGGGAGAGATAGATAAAAGTGTGTGAATGAAGTTATGTGTGTGGGGAAGTCAGATCGGACTCAGGTTTTCATTCTCTGTCTGGAATAAAAAAGATAGAGATCAAGTGAGGCTGCATGTTATGCATTATGCATGGCAGTGGAAAGGTCCCGCACAGGCTTACATAAACACCCGCAAGTGAAGGTAGTGAGGTTTCTATGGGTCAGGAGCCCATACAAATAATGTAACAATCTTGCTTGCATGGAGTCCAGCATTTAATCTGCATTCAATTTTATGGTAATTATTTTGAAATAAAAACCTCCTTCAGGTCTAATGAAGGTCTACAGCAGATGTTACCACTTCACTTTTCGTTGAACTCCACTTGTCTATTTCCAGCAAAAAAAAGTAATAATTTCAGAGGATATTAGTAGCATTAGAGCTGCATTAGAGAATATTTTCTACATTAGTAGCAGGTCAAAATGACTTTGGTGACTTAGACTTCAAAACCCACAAATATAAATCACTGAATGCTGCAGCGTTTCCGCTTGTCGGTGCTTGCTGTTATCTAATTGCTTTTCTGCGTAGCTATTTTCATACTTAACAGCATTTTTAAAATGCTAAAAAAACTAAACAAAAAGGAAAAAACAAGCTCTGATAAAGCTGTATTGCCACCTGCTGGTCCTGGACAGCCCGCACTGTGGAGCACTTAGCTTAGGAGACCAAAACACAACTTAAACGGGAGGAGGGATCCTGTGTATGTCAGGGTTATTTAAAGTCTTTGGAGATTTTTTAAAGAAATTATAATCACCATCATAATCTATCTGCTGTACATCTATCTCAGATGTACAGCACCTTAACAGTGCTGTTCATCTGAGATAGATGTAAAGCCATAAAAACACAACATCAAGCAATTTAAATTATGGTTTTTATAATAATAATAATAAATGGACATTTATTTAATAAGTCCATGTCTACAAGAACCAGGTTCTCGCAAAAGGTTTTTTTTTTTAAAAATAGGTGGATGCTGGAAATGTAGGGAAACATCATAAAACCTACATCTTTCTCTCTTCCCTCAGGACAATGTCACACATCATTTCTGCTCACTTCTAACACCATGACTTCATACAGAGTGTGTGTTTGACTGACCTTAAGTATCATGAAGAGCTGTACAGGACAACCGGCAGACAAAAGAAATAGACACTGAAAATATAAACCAATTAGGATCCTCTGTTCATTCAGGAGCCTCATTAAAGGAAGCCGATGGAATATGAAGGAAACTTGACTCTATCCAACATTTAATGAGTGTGTTGCTGCAGTAGATTCTTGACTTGATTCTATTTTCCAGATGTGGTAAAGTTGGCCAGTGAGGATGCTGATAATTGTCTTTGTTTGAAGCTGTTTAATGTCCCAATAAATGAACCAGTCAGAGATTTGTCCAGCTTCCTTCTTAAACTCTGACTTGCTCCTGTTTGTTCATGCCACTCACTGTCACTACGAGAAGTGATGATATTCACTGCTAAAACAGTAAAGGTATGCAGTTCAAACCAAGTTTTTTCTCCATCTCTGTCTCAACAGCTCTCTGAGGTTCTGCTGAGCGCCTTGAACCAAAACCTTGTCCAGTTTACATTGAGGCCAGGGGTCCAAGTTACCGTGTATGCAGCACACCTATCAGCAGGTAAACAAACACAACTGTCTGTTAGTTTAGCACAGCCTTAGAGGGCTTGTTCTAAACTAACACTGCTTCTATAATCAGTGGGACAGACATAAAGCATGTGGACATAGGCAGAGATAAGTCAGGTATATATATATTCAATATTTTCTCCCCTCACCCAACAACTCAACTAACAACCGCCCCCTCCTCCTGTGTCTGACTGGCTCCCATCATGTAGCTACACAGAGACATTCAGAGAGTGAGCAACGTTACACGTATGTGTGCCTCTTCCTAGTGGGGATGCTGCTACTGTCCTAAAGGGGCTTATAAGATAAAGAGTAAGAGAAGTCCAAATATTAAAACGATTCATAGAGGTGTTTCTTTTTTCCTGTTCCCTGCTCTTTGCATGAATCAGCAGGCTGGAAATACAGGTTATGTAAGTTATTATGTTGTTTATGCCCTGCGACACTTGTCTCCCTGTCTCTGCAGCGCCCCTCGTGGACACCAGCGAGAACCACAGTGGCTCTGCCATGCTTATGCTGCTATCAGTAGTGGTTGTGGGTTTAGCTGTGTTTATCATCTACAAATTCAAGAGGTAAAGTTTTAACGAAACGTCAGCTGAATACAGCGATCACATCAGGGCTCAGTAGGGGGGACCGGTGAAAGGGGTCCAAGCCTCCTGAAAGCTACCTGTAAGACTGTCGAGGAGGTTGATAGCTGCCAGTCAAACGCCTGTGCTGCCTTTCACCGGTGCTCCTTGCTGGGAGATTGACTTTTCCTTCACACATCCTGTAGGAACTCGAATCAGGTCATTCCTCACAAAGCACACGTCACTCAGCCTTCAGCTGCTATCAATATTCAAGCCTCTGAACACAGGCTGACCTTTCTCAAATGCTGAATTGTGTCTCCTTTGCTGAGGTTAAGCTCCAAAGCAAAACAACAGGAAGGGTCATGAGGATTTACAGACAAGCAAAGGGAATAACATTTCAAGCATTTCGAGACCTTATCAGCTTTAGTCTTTTTGCTTCTGCTGATTTCCATGCTGACATCAGCTCACCTAAGAGTTGCTGATGTAAATAATGCGATTCATGTTTCACCCGCAGTGATCGGCTGGTTTTGGCCTTGCTCTCCATTTTAGTTTAGGCTTCGTTCGTTGTCAATTTGCCTCACTGTAAATCTTTCCTCAAGGAAGATCCCAGGCCTCAACGTCTATGCGCAGATGCAGAACGAAAAAGAACAAGAAATGAAGAGTCCAGCTAATCCAACAGAGGCCCCACCCAGCGCTCAGCAGGACCTGGTGCATTCGTTGGAGACTCTGGACACAGAGTTTAACTCCCGGCCTATCGGTAAACACGGATCTTTCTGCAGCTTTTTCTTTCATTTTGCTTTTTTCTCCATTACTCATTTCTTTTAGTTGCTGTTTCATGTCACTCATCGTGTGCTTTTTTTTTGTTGTGTTTCTCAGTGAAATGGTCCAATCAGGTGGAGAAGTAAACAAAACAGAGTTTGACAGGCAATGGCTTCTTAGTGGTATGGTTGACATGCTGTTCTCCTGTGTTACATCTCTGAGAGAACAGATGGGTGAGGAATGAAAGAAAAATGGCATTAAACCTGCAGAACAAGAGGCTGGAAAAGCTCCAGCTCTGCTCGGATGCGAATCACATCATCCATTGTTTGTCTTCTATCGTGTGACTTTTGAAAGGTCACATACTTCCAGCTAATGAGGTGGTGGTCAAGCAGAACCAAACTGGCTCATATTGTAGGAGGAAGATCCAACATTTGGTCTGGTGCTGAACTCACATTCAAAAGTTGCTCAATGTGATGATGTCATAAATAGATTTCGACCAGCTTGTGTTCAAGTTCTGTTTGTTAGTCAAGTTAAAAAGTCTGTTAAGGACCCGTTGATGGATCAGGTGTGTTGCTGCAGGGAGACATCCATTACCTGCGGGACATCGTCTCTCAAAGACTGATCCCCATCATAGATCCCTCTTCCTTGTTTTTACTTCTGATTTGGAAATTAGGCTCTACATTTATCCACTCCTGGTAGAATTACAAAAAAGCAGTGAATTAGCTTTTCCCTCTGTTATTAACTAGAATCCTTTCAGGAGTCAATTCAATGCTGACTTATTGCTTAACAAACATGATCTTGTTTAGTCATACAAGCAAGCAGTTATGGCTCATATCACACCATGGTTTTTAATGTAGCCCCGGCATCGAAAAAGCTATGAAAGAAAGATCCTAGCCGACACAGGTAAAGTGATTCCCAAACCTCAACTTCCTCTGCACCTAATTACAGGTTTGCTGTAATTAAACAATCTTTGACTTGCTTTTCCTTTATTACCACTTCACAATGAGCCATAAAGTAATTTTAATCAGCTTCACAATATGAATGATTGAAACTACCAAAACAAAGTACATTAATGTAATGCAAGGACGTATTCAACATGCTCGCCACACAGTCTGGCTTACACTAAGCAAGGTTGACCACAGCTTAAAGTTACGCATAAAATCCAGAGTGATATCACAGGAATACCAGCAGTTCACATCTGGCATCATTTCCTGTCCAGGTTTTCATTGGTCACCCATCTGCTGTAATGTTTGTTGTATCACACACTTTTGTGCTTCTGTTATGTGGGTTTAACACAAAAGCAGCAATTTTTTTTTTAATTTTACTGTTTATCATCATCATCATTTCATTTTCTATACTGCTTAATCTACTTCAGGGTGCCGAAAAAGCAAAAGCCTGCCCCAGCAATTAGCAGGGGCCAGAGTACACCCTTATTGTCTTTTTTAAAATAAACTAAACAGATTCAGAAATGAACACATTCAGATAAAGCCAGTGAAAGGTTTGTACCCTTCCAGCAGGAAGAAAATTCATGCAATTAAATATTATAATATGCATGTCAGAAATTTAATTGAAAAAATAAGTCCATAATTTTTCAACCAATATATAGAAATAACGGTGCTTCATTTTTTTGTTTCGTCGTACTGAATTCAGTATTTATCAGAAGGATTTGTTATCTACTTTGATACCATTGTATTAATTCATTCAGAACCACTTAGTCACACTAAACGAGGGGAAAAAAATTAGGATCTGGTTCAGAAATAAAATATTAAAGTATCACAAAACCTCATTTTAGAGGGAACACTAGAGATGAGTACATCTGAAGACACAGATTATGTCATAATACAATGTCAGTGAAACTGAATAAAATCAACAGACTTGGAGTAAGAAAGTAAAATCTTCACTGAAAGGTGAGTCATGCAGCTTTGAAACGATGAGAAATTAGGACTTGTTAGGTTTATCTGGTTAACCCTTCCAACCTCGGCACTGCTGCTTTCTGCTATTAGACATACTGTATTTCTTATATTATTTTTATTTATTTATTTATTTATTATTATTTATTTTTATGTATTTATTATTATTTATTTTTATGTATTTATTATTATTTATTTTTATTTCTTATCTAAAAGACATCTGATAAAACCATGATGTCTTTAGACACAGTTTTACATCTCTGACCTTCTTCATTTAGTTTCTGTAATGTGCATGTAGGACATACACTGACAGGACACCTTTTCAGGATGACCTGCTAGTATCAGGTTACACCCCATTTTTCCTTCAGAACGACTTTAATTCTTGGTGGTATGAGATTCAACCAGGTGTTGGAAACATCCCTTTAGAGATTTTGTTCATATCGACATGAAAGCATCACTCAGACGCTGCAGATTTATTGGCTTGCAGTGCTTCCACCACTTCCTAAATATAACCCCCTGCTTCTTTCCATCTCTCCTCAGGATGTATGAAACCTCATGTACATGTGAAATTCTCCACAGAACTCCCCACGTACATCGTCTAAGCTCTGGACCGGATTTCGGCTCCAGCCTCGTCATGGATATTTTTTTACCATTTGGGACACAATGGTTTTGAGCTTTATACCTGTGCATGTTGGACCCTGCTGACACATACTGTGCTCTGTTGAAACCAGAAGATACTGTGTACAGGTTTTTTGTAACACATTTATGACAAATGAAACATTTTCAATATTCATTTAATTTAAACAATTCAGACGCATTAATAAAATCAGCAGCGTGAATGAAGTGTGTGTGTGTGTGTGTGTGTAGAGGGGTTCCATGTAATGATGCCATGTAGATTTACTTACAATACTTTCATATTGTTATGCTGTTATCTGAAGCTAACAGCATTTGTGTATTATTTATTCATTTGGATATACTTTTATGAAGTATGTTGTTTAGGTGAATTACACATTTCTTTTGTAAATCATGAATGTGAATGTTATAAATTTGTGTATTTTAATAACAAATGTCATACTAAAAAGTGATGCCGTTATAAAATATGAATAGGGTACTTTAAAGATCTTGGTCTATTGTCCTCAGAAAGCTGATTTATGGCACAATACATATTTTATACAGAAGTTTGCCTTCGTTTTTTTTTTAATCCCTAACACCACTACAGGGTTTAGTTTTCAGCATTCATTCCAATTTTGCTGTCGATCTGATGCTTCTGGTACTATTTATCAAACATGCCAGTTTGTATAAATGTTTTATGCTTCTATGCCTCCTAACACTTTGCATCAAGTTATCCCCAGATATGTGTAGAACTTCTGGGAATGAAACAGGATACCAACAGTTAATCTTGAGCCATTTTTTTTACTCCTGCAGGAAAGCAGAGAAAAGCTTATCAAGGCTCAGATTTAAGGTGGCAGCTGAAAGACGACCGAGTGTTTCAGTTAGAGAGAGAGAGACAAATAGAGATGGATAAAGATAGATAGAGAGAGAGAGAGAGAGAGAGAGAGAGAGAGAGATGCTAACAGAGATGGAAGAGAGCCTTTTGAGGACATCACGCATTAGGATCGTTCCAGTGGTCAGAAGAAGAAAAGGTTGCCTTCTTGAATACTTAATGAGGACCCCGTCAAGCTTAAGCTCACTAAGGTTGGTGACACATTTAGGCTAATGTCCTGACCCGCCGCAGTGCAGCTTCAGTCTTCATCCCAGCTCTTTATAACAAGCTGTAGGAGCAGGAGAAGTAGAGCACAGATGCCACCAGGCTACATGGATGGTTAGCTTGCTCAGAGGATTGTCGAAGCCTTTGGAGAGTTGACGGATGGAAACGGTTGATTGATGCCTTCTAAATCGTCTGGAGTTGTTATTTTAAATTCTATTTTTATTAAAATGTGGGACTGCTCTTAGTTATCTTTTTGACAGCTGTGTAGATCAATGACTGATTTATAGTCATGTGGAAAAGGAAATCTAGTTACAGGTTTAAAACTGATCGTAATTGAATCAGATATCCCCAAAGTGAGGCGTGAGAGCAAATTACCTCAAATTGGTCATTTTATAGCCCTATTCTTAAACGGTCTGTACTCAAACCTCTTACTTTTTCTACTTTACTGTATCAGAGTAGAGATAGTGTACATTGCATTATGATTTCATTAAGATTTAGAGCTACATCTGCATCATTCTAAAGTAATATTAATCATTAGCGTTGCATGAAACTCTTTCATTTGTTCCCTGTACCAACTTATGCCATCCCAACCCAAAAAAAGCTGGTATAGGATTACAAGTGTTAAAAAGAATAGATGGAAAAATATCCTTCTATTATCAGGTCTTAAAATTTAGGCAACACATATATAACGCTTTATATTGTTCAGTAAACATCCAAATGCAGAATCACCAATCAAACACAGAGCCCACCCTTTCCGATTCACAAGTACGGCCAGAGAAGCAAGGTGTTGACATTGTCCAGTCAAAGTCAAAACAAAAGTAGACCAAACCTCAATCACAGTTTAAGGAAACCAACAAGACAAAGAAAAGCAGGCTGTTGCTGTCACATCAGTGCACAGCTGTTTCCATCCTTACTTTTTATTGGATATTTGTGGAGGTTTGCTTGCCTGAATTTCTCTTTTACTGCTTTAATCCGGACAAATGTGTGAGCAATATATGTCCTGGCGTGGAGAAAAGCAAGTGTGTCAGAACAAACAGGATCATAGTGTAAGATTTTAGGTTTATGCAGCAACCGAGAGCAGTCGTGTTTGCATGCTTTAGTTACTGTTTTCTTGTGATTAAAGCATAATTTACCTTGTTTCAGGAAAACAAAACATGTTCTCTAAAGATAACAGGTTATTTAAATGCATAGTCGTGAGGGGTTTGGACCTGTTCCTGGTTCATCACTTAAACCAACAGGGAGAAATGAGCATTCAATCAAGCTCAAACTCACAACTATCAAAGCAGCTGGTAGAGAACTTACGCATGCATCAGGAGAACATACAAACACAAATTTCCTTCAGAAACCTACTTTTAAAAAGCATTAAATATGTACATTAATAATTGGATTATTGGATTGTAATTAATGTGTTTGTGGCCAGCTGGACACAGCACTGTTTCCTCATTTGATAGATGATGATGAGAAAATGGTCATTCTTAATGACGAGATACTAAAAGTATTAACTAAATATCTCAAGATCATGATTGAAAAAAGTATTACAGCAAGTAGCGACGAAGGCCCTCGCCTTCTGGCACTCTGTGCTCCATGGATCGATTGCAGCCCTTGGCAACTTCTCTGACACGCCGTTCTCACCCTCAGCTGCTGCCACAGTCGTGCTCCTGCATGAATGTGCAGCATAATGTGCCCGTCACATCACTCCAGTTTGTGTGAAGATGATTATCACCTCTTGGAAAGCATGAGTGACTGAAACGAGTCGTTACAGAAATGGTTTGATGCCTTAATAGTGTTGTCAAATGACAAGATCTGGACACGTAAATGTGGTCAGAACGGAATTCGATTGAAGTGTGTTCAGTTTGATGCAGAATGGGTGTCATAGGCATGACTTGATGAATGTCATACTGGATAGTGCAATGTTAAACTTTGAGGGGTAGCCATCACTGAACAATACTTCCTTTAGAAAAGTAACTTTTGATCTTGCATCCTGTTAGAGAATACTAAGAGGGTTTTTTGTAGGTCCTCACATATTTCAACTGTGTGCTGAATTTCCATGTATGTCAATGTGGCGGGTGGGGCCAATTGATTTAAATAAAGTAAGGGGTACAATGGGACCATAGTAACCCCCAATTAGCACGTGACTCAGTTTGGGAGAGACTGTTATGTCATATTTGGCGGAAGTCAAATATACTATGGTTCAGTTACAGTAACCAGGTAATAATAACTGGTTGAAGTTAGTAGGCATTTAATGGATCATGGCCAATCTTGGCTTCAGATATACTCTACAATTTGATCTTGTTACAAATTCATTTTTGTTGCAGTACTGCATAGTATTGTATGTTTGAGTAAGCATTTTTGGATAAGTTTAATTTTACATTTGAAAATCAGGAAAGTAAAAGTTGTACACTTGGAGTAATTATGTAATTTGTGAAAGAATTTCTCTCTCTCTTCCTCCCTGTTTGGCTCTCATGTTCCCATCTCAGACAGACTTGAGGTAAAGTAGAAATGTACATGTGAAAGCTAATGCTAACTTTACCCCAGGTATAAGAAAATCACAAGAAAAGTTCTTCTTGGCTTTGACAAGGCAGATAATGGGTGGACCAGACCAGTTTCTCCAGCCTTTAGGTTAGGATGAGCTGTAATGTTGTACATGAGTTTTCTCACCATCTCCTCCCTGCAGAATTAGCAAGATTATTATTTTTGTAGAGAAATAATAACAATAATTACCAAAAAAAAGAAAAAATAATTTTATTACTGTACAGGTTTTGTATAAGAACAGACGGTAAGGTGTTAAAGTGTTTTCGTTTGACCTCAACTGTGCTGTGTGTAATTGTTTAATGCATTTACAATCATATTTATTAAATGGAAAGAAGTCTGTTAACACTGTTCTTGCTTTTTTACCTTTATAAAGAAAGCCTGTCTATCTGAGAAAAATCTAACTATAAAGAAACCAAACAAGCCTTGTTGTCTCGTTCACACAGACAGAAATCTGGGGTACAGTCTTAGTGTTTGTTTGTGGGGATTACTGAATTAAAGCCATGATATCCCAGTATGATGTGATAAAAAAAAGCCAAAGAGCTTCTTTTAATGTTGGGATCGATACTAAACGGATCTGAGTTAAGACGACCAGACAGGTGACTCCTTCTTTGGGTTCATCACTCACTAGATGATGGAGGCTGTCTAAACCTCGGAGACAGATCTTTATTGTCCAGGAACAATAAAGAAAACTAAATTCCAGTTTTCAGAAATTGTTTCATAGTAGCAAGCTTTGCTCCAGCCATAATGTGATGCTGGCAAATACATGTTTGCTCCGAGTAACGATCCATCTCCTGATTCTTCCACTTAGCTTTTAAGCTCCCTGCTGTTGCAGTACTTAGTCAGCAGTTTACTTCTGGAAACTTGAAGTGCAGACAGATATAAAATAGGTGAAAGATGACAGGTTACATTTGCTGAACCTTTCAGCTTTACTTTGTGCAGCTTGTTTCCTGATGCAGAATCAGGAAAATTGATGTTCCAGTCTTTAGAAAGTACCCCATGAGGCCCGATGTATTTTCAGAAAATGTATATATGCAAACTGCTCACTGATATTTTTAGAAATATCAATATATATGATTATCTTTTTGACTAGTGTCAACCCCATCTGAAACAAAGTGTAGTTTCTCATTTCATAAACAACCCTGCAGAAAGACACATTCTATGGTTGGCAAGCCACAATTAGCCCACCAAAGGAACATTACTAGAGTTTTGTCTCAATGTGCAGTCATTGTGAACCAAACCATGACAATATCTTGTTTTAAAACCCTTGGCTCATATCTTTTTTGTTGTTTAAGCCCTAATTAGGAACCCTAAAGTAAGTTTGATTATTTATTTTTTAATTGAACAATTTGAGCAGCCAAAATCAATGCAAACATCAAGCAGTTAATGGTGATTAGGAGGTGTTACACGCTCACAGTGTTCTACAATGATTCTGACCACCACATGATATGCACACTTTCAAAGCAAATGTGACATCACATGGATATCAGCTGCTGTGGACACCGCTACAGTGAGAAGCTCTTTTCATTTTAAAGCATGATGAATTCAATGAATTATTTACACTACCAGGAATTTAGGTAAGTACTGAAATGACCAACTTCAGACAGCATCTGTAAACATTTATTTAAATACCACTGAAATCAAGCTGGCTGACCTAGAATGTGGAAAATAGCATGCATATTGGCAAACCATCTGTTTTCCTACATTTTAGCAAGTACACAGCATACAGTACCTGAGAAAATCACACTCAATCACATTAAAGCTGGTTCTTATGGATGCTGTTGCTGGAATAGCTGCTTCTGGTGATGCTGCTTCTAAAGGCTAAATTAACAGCACTGCAGCTAATAGGACAAATTTCAGCTGAACATGTATGATGTAAATAATAGAGAGGATGTATGACTCATCACAGGGCATCAGCATAATTTTCATGAGGCTCACAACCACAGGCTTTAGTTGTCCTTAAATAAAGAGAAGGGAGACAAGTCGCATCCTGCTGATGAGAGGCGAAGGGGAAGGTCCAGTCAGAGTGACTGAGGATTGTAGGGGATGACAGACTCTTTAATCGCTTTGAACCAGAATGTGCTTCAGCACCCAGGGGAGAAAGAAGATTACCAAGAGATCAATTTTAGTACAGGGCTGGCTCTGCTGACACCTCAAGGTAGCGTGCTGCAGTCACACAAGGGACGTGGCTGTCGATACAGCCTGCTATTACAGCAGATTTATGTTGAACGAGACTTTGAGAGAGGCTTCTGGTGGAAATGAATTGCTGGAGAATTACATGGGATGTTAAAACATTATCCTCATTCTGTAGGTTAAAACATCTGAAATAGATTTTGTTTGTTTTTTTAATCCCTGCTTTAAATTTCAAGCTTGTGTCAAAGTCGCCATCAGCAGCAAGGAGATGTTTTATGTGTAATCTAAAAGACATTAGACTGCTGGAAAAGTGTTGTACACTCTGATTCCAAAAAGGTTGGCAACTATGTAAACTGTAAATAAAAAAAGTTGAATTCTGTAGATCCCGTAAAGCCATTTTTTTTCCCAAAAGAGAAAAAACAATTGGAACAAAAGAAAAAATGCAGGAACATTATCATTAAGTTAACTGGCAACAAGGAAGTATGATAAAATATTAAGGGGGCATGTCAGTAATTAATCTCTTTGTTGGAAAGACTGGACAGAGGGTCACCAATATGACACTAACTGAATCTAAAATGTTGAAAACATTTTGTCAGCTAGACGATACACTGTATCTTTAAAAGATTCAGAGAATCTGTGCAAGATACATGGCTGAAAGTAAAAGTTATAGAGATGTTTATCAGCCAATATCTGCATTAAAATGTGATATAAAAATATTGGTATCAAGGTAACAAGGTGTTGGAAACAGTCCTCTGAGATTTTGCTCCACATTGACATGTCAGCATCACAAAGTTGCTGCAAAGTTCTCGGTTGCACATCCATGATGAGAATCTCCCCAGTTCCACCACATCCCATAGATGCTCTGTTGGATTGAGATCTGCTGACTGTGAACTCATTGTCATGTTCTAGAAAGCATTTGGAGATGATTTACGCTTTGTGACGTGGCACATTATCTTGGTAGAGGTAGCATCACTGGATGGTACACTGTGGTCATAAAAGGATGAATATCATCAGTAACAACACTCAGCCTCAAAGTGTGGCAAGAAAATATCCCTGATCATTAGACCACCAGAAGCTTGAAATTTTAGTCCAAGATAGGATGGATCTATGCTTACCTGTTTCCACCAAAGGCTGAATTATATGGACCTACCTGTATGGAGCTGAAATGGAGACTCATCAGACCAGACAACATTTTCTATCTTCTATTGTCCAAATTTTGGTGAGTCTTTTAGAATGTTTGCCTCTGTTTCCTATTTTTGGCTGACAGTTGTGTCTTCGGCTCTTGTAGCCCATTGGCCTTAAGGCTGACAGTGTTGCATGTTCAGAGATGCCAATAAATTTAGGATCTCAGGAGTCTGCCCCAGCAATTGGCTGCAAGCACCCCAATGTCGCCAGCCAATCACAATCCAACACAAACAGACAAATAACCATTTATGGTCCCTAATTAAGACTGACCAATCAACCCAACATGATGTCTTTAACATCATGTTTTAATATCATTGATAACATTTCTTGTTCACCAAGACTGAGCTGAAGAGAATTGTAAAAAGGCCTTATAGTGACATGCAGATCAACACTCAGGGAAGAAAGCTGGGCTGGTGTCCATCAGGCTCTCCTGGGTCATTTGTAATCTTTTATATGCATACTAGAAGAGCTTGATTTGATTAAAGAGGGAGCTGCCAGCAGGGAGATAACTACTGCTGGAGAGAAGGAAATGGCATCTTCCTTTCTCACCTTGTTACAGTGATAGGCAGCAGGCATTCAGCCCTGGTTGCTTTTTTTAACATGGTCTCTTACAGGTCACTTATAGTTTTATAATACAGACCCAAAAACATATTTTTTTGCTTCCACTACTCTGTATACATCATGGTATTATTTAGTAAGAAAATGCAGGTTAAACAATATGAAGCAGAGCATCTACATTCTGATGAGAACTCACTAACATGTTTTTTCCTTTTTCTCTGAAGGATTTTGCCTTTTTTTTTCATTGCAAATGGAGTACAAGGTTCCCCCCAGGTCTGAGCATAAACAGGGGTAGAACATTAAATCCAGTGTACAATAGAATGAAAAACAGATAGCAATGGATTAAGGGGATTGGGGGATCGAAAGGTGGAATACCAGTTTGGTAAGATGAATGAAGGGTGTAAGAATGCAGATATGGAGGTTTTGACCTCAACCCCAGAACATTAACATCCAGCACACAGACATTGAGCTGGCTTATCTTAATGGCCTCCTTCAAATGAAACCGAGTCAAATCTAGAGCCCTATGGTACTTACTGAGCACATTGTTTGGACTGCAAAGAACTGCAGCTGATGAACTTATAATTCCTCGGAGACCACCACCATTAATTCCTGTCGTTAAGCCTGAACACACACACACAAATGCACACATACAGGAGTAAAATTGGTGTGTTTCTGTTAGAAACACTTTACCAAGTTTGCATTTGTTTTCCACATAGACGTGACCAGTGATGTAAACAAAGCAAAAACAGACAGCGTTTCATTACTGCTCCTACCTGCCATTGTGAGGGTGGATGGTGAAGTTGTCGTCTCCAACCAACTCACATAGAAGACTTACAATATTTGTCTTACTAAATCTTGGTTTCAGTGAGACTTTTTATGCTTTACTCTGGTCATTTTAACACTTTTACATTTTTACACTTTGTAGGGAACTCTTTTAATGTCTTCCTCATCTTCAGCTGGCTTCTCTTCTTTTTCACCTGACATTTTAAATGACAGGCCAGAGTGGATATAACAAGTGGATATGCAGCTTCATGGAGCCATGGATGTGTTGCTGGGTCAGGGTAAAGCATTTATTTGAGTAACTTATGATTTTACTTATAAAGAATGTTCATTTTTCTTTTTCAAACATTCTTGCTGTGCCTTTTTATCAAACACACACACACACACATATGCACATGGACTTTGATTCAAACGTTAATATTTATATTTATAAAACGTGCTGAAGACTTGTCCCCTGTTTCTTTCCTCCTAAAATTACTTCCCTGTGTCAGGTTTGGCAGCAAGAATGCTTCTCACCAGCTACATGCGGTATTTGTCTTGTTCATGAATAGTTTTTACCCGTATCTTGTTGAACAGGAAATGAAATCTTATATCTGTTGTACTTATGTTGTACCATTGGGTTGTAACAGAAGAGCAAACAATATGCCAAAGTTCAACAGTATCTTCAAACTGGCTTAATAACAAATCTGCTAAATTGTCTGAAGGATTTAAAAGTTATGGTGGCAGTGAAATTTCTAAATATGAATTAAAAAGAAAATTGAAATTGTTATTTCCAATAAATCTGATTAACTGGGTGATGTTACAATTTTTGGTCCACTGACTAAGAATGTTTTTAGAGAACTCTTTAAAAGTAGATCAGCACAGTGGTTAAAAGGTTATTTTCTTTATTGTTGTTGTTCAGTTTTCTTTTTCCGCTGTTTGGTTAGATAAAGCTTTCATAAAGTTAAAAAAAATTATTAGAATTTTCATTAATTGTTATATACTGTTTTGACTCATTCAATTCCAAACTCACCAGTTGGAGGAACAATTAGCCTTTTCTGAGCTGACCATTTGACTATTTTTATGTTAAGTTATTTATATTTACTTTTGTTAAAAAAAGGTTTACTTGCACAACACTTTGCTCAACTATTGTAACATGGGCTGCATCAGAGGTGTGCTCACAAAAGTGCCTTTTTTACCACCTGTCCCAACAAATAATCATAGTATAAAGCCTCAGAACTTGTGTCTCTTAAAAGTAATTTAATATACAAAACATTGTATTGCATATTATGTGTCATGCAAAAGAAAATGCTGAACCTGAAAACCATCAGAATTCATAAAAAATGAGTTTTAGTGAATTATTTTAAACATTCTTTGTGAACAGCTTTCCAAGCCTTTTCATTTCTTGAGTTGCAGCAAAACCTACAGCATTTGTCAATTTTGTGGATCCACTTCATGTAAGTCAGGATGTTCAGTATTGTTGGTAAATAATGTAAATGAATCAGTCCATGGAGAATTAAGGTCCATTGCCCTAAAAAGCCAGAGCAGAGGGGTTGCATGCAGCCTTAAGAGCTGTGGGTCTCAAACCTCTGGTCTATATGAAGGAACTTGATCTTGAGTTTTGACATTATGTAAAAAGTGCAGTGTTAAATTTTCCCTCCTACAATTCCAGTTTATTTCTATCAGCACCTTTTCGATCTTAACGCTACTGCCTTTAATAACCATCAAACTTGCTACAATCCACCACAAATATTTCTAACATTTCTTCCCTGAAATTCCTTTGCAATGCAAACAAATGTTTTTTTAATCATTACATTTGCAGTTGCCCAGGGTGTCAGCTGGAATTGGCTCCAGACACCCCCCTGGTAGAAAATGGATGGATGGATGGATGTTTGGGGCAGTGATTTACCGAGCAGTACATTGTTTCCTCAACAGGGGGAGTTGTGGCTCCGTCAGCCTGTCTCGGTGCATCTGGTGGTGATGAGTGCAACTGTCCTGCCACAAAACCTGCAGGCTGCTGATCTGGTTTGAACCTGCTGTTTTTATGTTATTTAATAGGATTTTCCGAGCAATGTGTCATTCCCTGCCGTCTGTCACTTTGCTGACTGAGAGCACTCTGGGAGCTGCTGGGGAGTTCATCATGGTTGTCTAAACAGCATCAAACTGACTCTGTGCCTTCCCAAAGCTTAAGCTGCAGTGACACAGCATGAAGAAAACAGAATTTTATTGTTCATATGTTTGAAATAACTATTCACAAGCAACCAGTTTGCTCAGTTTTGATCAAATTGATGAATAAATTCAGGTTGTCATGATAATTATTCTAAAGGAACCCTATTATGCTCTTTTAAAATCTAAGCTTTTTACAGTATAATAGTCTAAATACTCACAATACAGCAGCGTCATTGTTTCTAAACATAAGTTTCCAGCTAGTCTCTACATTCAATTTCCATAGCACTAAAAATGCTATTGGAGAGTTTTGTTCTACTTCAACATTTTAGTGATGTCCCGGGAGAGGAGGAGACTTATTGATTAATAATCTTCTCTGGGTTTAGCATGTTCATGAGAAGAAAGCAACACCCACCATCACTGCTCAGTGTAAGACGAAAGATGCTAAGACTTTGGTGGACACTTGGTTTTTTCTGTGCTGACATGTCACACAAGTGATGCTTCTTTAGCTGTGAGAGAAAGCTACATTTGTTGAAATTCCTGAAGGAAACAAAGGCTAGACAGCAGTGGATGGATGCTTTTGGGAGCCAGCCACAGCTGAGGCATTTTTATTTATGAATGGCACTTTACTGAAGACTGCTGGATGAATAAGGTTCAGTATGACGGGAGATTTGTTACAAGGCTTTTGCTGAAAGGAGGGTCTGTTCCTACAATAAAAAACTGGGTTTCTGATCTTTTACTTTATTATAATCATACTTTATAATTACTTTACCTGAATGCTACCAGCAGGTAACCAGTGGTGGCATTCCTGGTCCAGAAAGTAAAGTTCCAATCCAGTAGCTGTTCCAACTAGTCACCAAAAGAGCAGAATTTAACGAGCACAGGTCATCTGCCAGGTAAGCAAGCATGTTAGTGAAAACCCTTTTTCTAAATGTACAGGTATAAAAACATGGAAGGACATTTACTTCATGGCACCTTGATTTGCCACTTCTGTAGGAAACACATATATAAAGATGACTAGAAAGTTAGCTATTGAAACTGAGAATAGGAATTACCATAATGCATTTTATTAAAACTATGGCATTCAAAAAATACTGTGCAGTGAGTAACAATATTAATCTTAACTTGCTAACTTTTAAAGAGTAGTAGATAGATGAGCGGGAGCTAGGAACATAATGACAGGGCTAAAAATATTTAGGTTATTAGCCGCTTAAAACAGTAAATGTTGAAGGTTGTGTACAACTGCAACAGAAGCTGGAAAACAAAATGACCAAATAGATACGTTCTGCTGCACACTATGGGCCAAAGGCATCACAAACACACTGCACGTTCAATGAATGGGTGTGTTTTCGGTTTCTGTTTATATGCTCAGAGTTTGCGGGAGGCACAAGCAACACATGGGTGCAGGGAATTGTTCCTATAACACCAGGGAATCCAGCTACCTCAAAAAAACCTTGTTTGGTCTCATTTAAGGAATCCCGAGTGCGTGTAAACATAATAAACCACGCCATCTGGCGCGACATAGCATTTAGGAATTCAGTCAACACATCTGAAAAACGTGATTGAGAGATCCCTGCTGTGTTGGCTACTGTGCGCTGGAATCACCCAGATAAACTCGCAAGGAGTTTTGTTATTGCAGGGATTGCATGACTTCTTGTGGATGGGTCCAAATCTGCCCTGAGTTCCACCAACAGCTCCAAAATAGCAACGCTGGATAGGCGATATGTTTTAATAATTACTTCCTCTCTCATTCCAAACATGCTAACATGAGGAGGAAATATGTGTTCTCTCCATCTTCTTTGATGATTCCGTGTTGCAACAATCACAGCAGCCATGTGTGCGCAATTACGCATACAAACCGTTTGCACGTCCTTTTGACACGCGCTAAATATAGACGCAGTTTCTATCAGCAAAATTACTTTCAGGTTTGATTAATTGCTTTGCTTGTGCTAAAATCATATATTTACATGTTCTCCTCCCACCCCACGCAAAATGCGTGTGACCCCCTAATTTACATATTCATTGAGGCAAAGGTACTATCTGGAGATGGACGCGCAATTAGGCACCTTTGAAAGATGCAAACCATTTTGCTCACTGTTAGTAGATCAGTTTGTACTTTTTTTAGCGTGAGCAATGAGTTTGCATGCATTTTACTACACGCAAACCTTTAGTAGATTTGGCCCTATGAGTTGTTAACTCTTGTTCTTGGGTTAAATCATGTGTTGTGTTGACATTATTCACCGAGTAGTTTCAGTTTGTTTGTTTGCGAGTTTCTTTGACAAAAACAGCTGATGTGTGGGCTCCCGACAACTACTACGGTCAATGGACCAATCAGAGGAGCTGCATTCTCTTTGTGCTTGTTTCTGGCAGAGGCTGATCTGAGGGTTTTCAGTGGTTCACTGTGACATAACTAGGGTTTGTGAAAACTGTTTGATTAATTGTTTTTGTGCACTCTTGTATTAAAATAATTTAGCCTGAAATAAGCATAGCTTAAACTTTAGCCTCAGGCATCATGCAAACTGTTTTCAGTTAGTACAAAAAGAATGCTGGGCCAACCATGTGCCATTAAAAACCTGAATCCAAACCTCAAACCAAAAGAATCCAGATCCAACCTCATCACCAAACTGCTGCAGACTTGCCAGCAAGCATCCAGACTTGCTAACAGCAGTCTGGATGCTGCTTTTGCAATTTTTTTCACTCTATCCAACAAAGATCATAAATGCTGGTTGGAAGAATTTGAAGTTTCCATTGTGTGGTGGTCCATCGTTGTCTCTGGACACAGAAAAGTTGACACTACATCTGGAAGGTTGACATGTGACATCTTCTGAAAATTTGTAAAGCAACTATGTAATATAGCTCAAAATATAAAGATTTATGCATTTCCCCAAATTGAGAAAATAATTGAGGAAAAACTCATCTTGAGTTCACATTATATACAGTGAAAAAGCAATAATTGCTTTTTGTATTACCCTTCAACTTTTTTGTTATTTTGTGGTCTGTAATTTCCTTTTTTGTTTACACAGACTTCTCCAAATGCCCCACTGAGGTCATTATTCTTTTACAGCCTTCACTTCTGAAGTTGTATTCATGAGCTGCAGAAACTGAGGTCACATTTGCTTTGCTGGATGTCAACACTATTAGTCTTTTCTTGCCTCATTCATTCTTGTCTCATTTGGCTAAAGCAATGTCCACACACAGGCCCGACAGCTGCATAAATATATCTGAAACCTGTTTTAGCTCCCAAAACACACTGCTTGATATGTATGTGTGAACTTTATCAATATTCATTTCCTTCAGAACCGGTCAATCAAAAGCAATTCAAGTAGAAACAAAGGTCATTCTATCTTTCAGCTTGTCCTTGAAATTGGAAACTGTAGGTTCAGTCCCACAGTCTATTTTTTCAAGAAAGCTTCTTCACTGAGTGAAATGAACTAGATATTCAAGCAGTCATGGTAATTCAATTCAATTCAGCTTTATTTATATAGCACCACTTCACAAAAGTATCATTTCAGGACACTTTACAGACACATCAATTTAAGCTAATAAATAATAAAAAGCCTAGCTACGGAAAACCAACACATTGCATCCAATCTTGACTTTGAGCCAATCTCCCATCCTGAGCATGCGTGAGGCGACAGTGGAAAAGAAAAATTCCCTTTTAAACAGGAAGGTATAAACCTCCTGGAGAAACCGGCTCAGAGTGGCCAGCCATCTGTCTCGACTGGTTGAGATGGAGAGGACAGGAAAACAGATCAACACTATATGTTAATAGTGTCAATACTGTCATATTTATACACATGGAGGAAAAGAAGCAGAGAAAGTTAAGTGCTCGTTGCATTATGGGACGCCCCTATGGCTGCATAATGGATATCTAGCTAGACTACTGCTAACTATAAGGTTTGTTAAAAAGGAAAGGAAAGTCTTAAGCTTAAGCTTAGGGGTAAAGAGGGTGTCTGTTTCCCGAATCCACACTAGGAGCTGGTTCCACAAAAAAGGGACCTCATAGCAAAGGACTCTCTCTCTCTTAGAGACTGTGGGAACCAAATGTAAACCTGCAGTCTGAGAGTGAAGTGCTCTGTATAGAATATATGGAACTATGAGATATTTAAAATATATTAGAGCTTTGTCATTGAGAGCTTTATATGTGAGGAGAATAATTGTAGACAAACCAAAGTTTAAGCATCAATAAAGACATGCTAAAACTGGAGAAATGTGATATTTCTGCTAGTTCTCATGGCAGCAGGGCAGTTGGTTAGTACTGTGGCCTCACAGCAAGAAGGTTGCTGGTTTGAGCCTCGGCTGCGGGAAGTGGCCGAACAGTGGCCTTTCTGTGTGGAGTTTGCATGTTCTCCCTGTGTTAGTGTGGGTTCTCCGGCTTCCTCCCACAGTCCAAACACATGCACCTTGGGGATAGGCTGATTGGAGACTCTAAATTGCTCATAGGAGTGTGAGTGTGTATGGTTGTTTGTCTGTGTGTTGGCCCTGTGATGGATTGGCGACCTGTCCAGGGTGTTCCCCGCCTCTCGCCCAATGTCAGCTGGGATTGGCTCAAGCCCGTCTGCGACCCCGTTCAGGAAATAAGCAGTAGATGGATGGATGCAAGTTCTCGTTAGAACCCTCTCTGCAGCATTTTGGATCAGCTGGATCAGGGTATATTTGGGACAGACCATAAATAAGGAATTGCAGTAATCCAAACACATTTTGTGGTTCCTCTCTGTGACAAGATGTCCTTAATATTTGCAATATTAATATTAGAAGATGGTTCTAGAAACCCATTTTAAATGCGAACCAAAGAACAAATCCTGGCCAAGAACAACTCCAAGGTTCCCCGCTAGTACAAGAAGCCAAAATAATTTAATCCAGATTAATTACAAAAACAACAACCTCAGTCTTGTCTCAGATGAAAAGGAGGAAATGCAGTCATCCACATCTTTATGTCTGTAATCTTACAAACTGATCATCCTTTATAAAAAGGTAGGCAAACAATTCTCTCCCACAAATCCTCATGACCACATCTTATGTGCTGATACTCGATCATATTTATTTAGAAGCATAAACTTTCTTCGGTGAGTGTGTGTCCCTTTTCATAAGGTAAAATTAATAAGTATAATTTCACAATAAAGCTTAACATTATCATGTGGTAGACTTAGACTCTTTGTAACATATCAGCAACTTTCCATGAAGCCTTCAAATCAAAGATAGAAAGCCTATTCAACAGTTTGGCTGCCCGCCTTTGTATCTACACAATTAGCTTCACCTGGACCATGAAATCCACATTAGAGATCATGAAAACTCCAACATGGGCATGATTCAATAAGACAGCACTGTTTTGTTTCTGCACACTCACATAATAAATGCTTCATACCATTGATTTAGTTTAACTTGAGTATCTCATGCAAAAATAAAAGCATGAATCAAAGAGTATCTCTTTATTGCTTTCATCTGTTGTGAGAAAATAGAAACCAGATGGACTGAGCAGCAGGTCAAACAGCAAAGATCCACCCTATGTTTCAATCCAAAAACAGCTTCTGTTCTCATCTCTTTGGATCTATGCTAATTTTACACCTGCAAGGCAACACTGGAGATTATATTCTCACTGATGTGGAACAAAAAGCGACTGATGAAGCTTGTGGGTCAGACTAATTGTTTCTGGTCCTGTAATCAAGCTGGATGAGGAGGACATGTTTTTAACCTGCTTTGATGCTGCTCTGTGGGTTTTGGTTATGATTAAAATTGCATTTGGCAGACGTCTTTGCACTTTGAAGAGACACAGAAATATCACTTGAGCAAAGTGAAAATGTTTTATTCCTTATCAGAGCATGTGTGATTTTCTTTGTGTTCAATAATAAAGACCTCATTTCTATACTTGTAGGTTGTTCCACAAGATGGCACTGCACACACAGCTGTGAGCCATATTGGAACACTATGATCATATCAAAGCACACAAACAGCTTTTATGATCGATTCGATCGACAAAGTTTTGTGTTTACACATCAGCTTGTCAGATAGTCCACGTTGCTGTGGGAACAGGTTCAAAATGCACTGCACATATACACATGGTGTAATTTACTCCCTATTTAAGGACTCAAATGTGTGTTGCTGTAATGCATAGAGCAGCTAAGTTGAGTCAGCAAAGGTCAGTGGAGATGACACTCGTCTCTGAGAGTGAATTTGCAGAGGTCTCTGCAAGGGCAGGGTGCTGAGCTGTTAGCCCTTGTTGGCTTAAAGCCAAGTAATAAAAGTCAAGTCTTGGAAACTGATGTCCTGTAAAAGCCAAGTCTTACTTCAACACAGGGCCATCCAGGTAATCCAGCCACTGAATTAAATGTCAGCCTGGCTCAGCACACCTGTTAGGCACAACTGCAGCTCGGCCGCTGGCTCACAGGTCCATTCAGCATAACTTATAGCATATTTCATGGCTTCTCAGTGTCACTTTATTTCCAGTTATTGCAAATACAAAAGCAGTTTATCCCCAGCGACCTCTTGTGGTATAAGGCTAAGGCTGAAAATGGGAGTGGTGTCAACCAGCAGCTTTGCGAAAGTGTTTATTTTAGTACAACTGTTCAAATCCTTCCATGGATTCCATATTTTTGTCTCAGACAAATCTTCAAATATTATCATATTTCTGTCTCAGTCTACTAAAATATCATTTCAGTGACAAGAAAAACAAGTCAGACTTTTCAGTCTCATCAGTTTCGTGGACTAATATGGATATAACCCATTGAAACAGCATCAGTGCATATTCAGACCTTGTCATTTCAGCTGCAGTCAGAGAATCTTCTATAGCATCACATCAATTTTAGACGTGTTCAGTAAGGTTTAATCATTTCACTTGATTTAGGAAGTCTTGACACACGGTATTGTTTGTAGACATGCATCTCTATCTATCTATTTCTCTATTATATA
>JBAMHV010000004.1:26940992-26964661 GCA_037177535.1 Pseudomugil gertrudae | reverse complement strand
AAACACGAATGCGGAGTTTTTCCAAATCTCCACTTTGGCCGGAGTTTTCATAATTATTCGTTTTTGGTGATGTAAAATGTAGTTTTCGTGTGGATGAAAAGCCCAAACGTATAAAAATAGATCCGTTTTCCCAGATACCCGGCTACGTGTGGACAGGGCCTCAGATGCAACCCTTTCCTAACACACACGAATAACACACCGGTAATTAGCTCATTACCAGGTCTTTGCAGAGTTGAATGACTTGTGAACAAAGAAAAGCAGTCATTTAATTTGGGTGTGTTGGAGAAGGAAGCCATTTAAAACATGTATGTGGATCTCAAAGATCAGATTTGTCCATATCTGGTTAAGCTATTAGTTTAGATCAATAGCAATTGTTCCAGTGTTGCACCTACCTAGTCCATTATTCTACATTTCAGACAAATTTACATAGCTCATCTGTAAGCGTGATAATAAGAGTTTTGACGGTCTGATGCACCCCTCTTTCCATGATTTCCTGACTGGACATTACCAGGAAGGCAGAGGAGTCTGGGCCCCCTGATATTTGTAAAAATAGCATTTATGACACTGGGAGCTAGATTTTGAGGAACTGCTTCTTTCACAGACCCAATCATGCTTATTTATGACATACCCCATAGTAACTTATTTCTATCAAGGAAACAATCACTGGAACCAATAAAATAGGTTAGATTTGGATCAGAATGGTTAGTATCTACATACCCCACCAACTTTGCTGGTGGGAGTTATTTTGCAATATTAGTTTTAATTTTATTTGGTTTGTGGTTCTACTGTAAGTATCCTAATAGCTTCATCCACATTCATGATTGAGATCAATCTTATGGAGGGCTGCATGGTGGCGCAGTTGGTTAGCTCTGTGGCCTCACAGCAAGAAGGTTGCCGGTTCAAGCCTCAGTTGGGGCAACTGAGAATCTTTCTGTGTGGAGTTTGCATGTTCTCATGTTGTGGGTCTCCGGGTACTCCGGCTTCCTCCCACAGTCCAAAGACATGCACCTTGGGGGATAGGCTGATTGGAGACTCTAAATTGTGAGTGTGTGTGTGCATTGTTGTTTGTGTGTTGGCCCTGTGATGGACTGGCGACCTGTCCAGGGTGTAACTCTCGCCTATTGTGAGCTGAGATTGGCTCCAGCCCCTCCCTGTGACCCCGTTCAGGGAAAAAGCAGTAGAAAATGGGTGGATCAATCTTATGAGTTTTCCATTTAACACATAGCAATAGTTGAGCAGGCTAACATGAACTTCCATGCAAAAACTACTAAATATTTCAATATTTCTTTAGCCATGCAAAAACACAGAAAACTAATGTACCAATCTTAAAAAGAAAATAAAAATAAATCTCAGCAACAATGCAAATTTTAGTAAATGTTTTGGATAATTCTAAGTAATGTCTGGTGTGTGTAACCAACATCCAGATCTCATAATGGCATTTGAATTATGTGAAGACAATGTGGAGAACACATAAAGAATGGATTGCAACTTAAAAATATTAAATTTGTTTATTAAAATCACATTAATAGATGGTGGAATTTCACTTATTTAAGTGTTTTGTTTTACCTCCTTTTTGTTTTTAAGAGCTTTGTTTCTTTTCCATGCTGTCAGTTGCAGCTCTTTCTGCGCATAAGAGTTCGTTCTGTGGCATCTCAGAAAATAAAACAACAATAACTGCCAGTTTTTTTCCATGTTTCTCTCTTCTCGCTTAAACTTTCTAGAGCTTTGAATTCTGAACTATATGTATGTAAAACCCTCGATCTGGCAGCAAAGCACAAGGCAGGCTGCAGTTCATGTTTATTTTTTAGCTTCAGTTATTTTTCAGTTTGAATAAAAGTTTCTGAGCTAACAAAATAAAGATTGCACCTGAATTTTAACTGAATTAAATGCTTGTGAGATGGTGCATCAAGATTTAATTTGCCTTTCAAAATAAACAATAATTAGACATTTATCACGTGCAGCAGCTGTAAGGGATTTCTGTATTTAGGGTAACTTGATTATTCAGTGTGCACATACTCACACACAGAAGCATAATTAGAATTCAACCCACACCAACATGCATCGGATGTGCTCCATAAATTGTAATATGTCGAGAGGAGTTGAACATAAAACATTTACACGTGTTGTGGATGAGGCAGAAAAAAAAATGATCAAGGAAGCAACTTGATTTAAATGCAGCAATTCATCATCCGTGACTCCTGGCTGTTCGCCGGTACTTTGTCTAGATTATTGGTTTGAAACACAGACTGTTATCCTTAGCTCGCCGCTTTTGTCACACTTTTATCATCTCCATCAGCTAAATGCAACATTTCTTCAACCTGACAGTAAACTGTGACGTTGAACGCCACTGTCTACTGGAAGACATCTGTCTCTCAAAGCAGCAGCACTCAAAGCAAGAGCGCCGCTGAAGCAGGCAGCTTTACAACCCTGAGGATGAATTCCTCATGACACAGCCATCAATCTGCACCAATTAATTATCATAAGGTCAGAGTTATTGTACATGTTCACTTTAATTCCTCTGTGTCAGAGAAAAGGAGACCTCTTAGCTTTTTCTAAAGTGGATTTCATCTTTGAAGCTTTGAGAGGAGAAAAATAAAGAATTCTCACTATTTTTTTACTGGGTTTTATCCTGTTGTAACCTCAGTTTCCATTTTCATTACAAGGAGTTTCATGTCAGTGTTGTTGCTTTTTTCCTCCTCCTTTTTTGCTGCACTTTACCAGCTGTGTTATAAAAAGTTGCTGTTCTTCTTTCCTTCCTGCCAAACTTGGCCTTTGATTTTACTCAGTCTCTTCCCACATTCTGATTCCTGCTTATGCCATTGCACATTACAATGCAAACCTCTGGTGTGTTTTAAACTGTCACTTTTGACTCAAGTTTTTTTTTTCTTTAAAGAGAAAAGAAATACATTTAAAACTTTACATTTCATTTTGAACTTTTAAACCGGCTAGCAGAATTCCCATGTTGGCCAATAAAGGAATGCCTTGATAGCAACCCTAAGCTGCCACTATGAAATCTGTCATAAGTGGTGCATAAGATTTTGCAACCAGCCTTCGAGCAGTGGTTTTTGGGATATTTCTTTACCTCTGATAAGCTCTTCGAGTTACTGATTCCCTGAAACACTCATGAATATTTTCCTTTGCTTAAAAATCTGCCTTCTGTGCACAAAAGGCTGCTCGATAAATCAATCGCAAACTGTAGCTGGGGCAGTCAACATAGTTAAAACAATAAAATTCTACTTGAGCGCTGCAGTGAAGCTATTGATTTTAATCCAGGGTTCCTCCTTTAATCAATCATCTTTCAGCAGCATTAATTTCTGCTTCTTTATTGCATGAGGCGGTCAGCGGTGGGGGGTAGGGGCAGGAGGAAACGAATACTGAACTCCATTCTTCTGCCAAGGTAGCTGAACAAGTATTTCATAGTACTTGTTATTGATCTCCTTTGAATGAAAAGAAAAATACTGACTAATGACCTTACTCAGTTTGCAGACAAGCTCAACCAGAGAAAATATTAAAAATGGATTTTTCTCCTCTTGATATGGAGAACAGGAGCTGCTTTTTTAAAGGAGGTTTCTGGTTTTAGTTGCATGTTTGTATCCTGGTTAACAGCTTATAGTCAGGCCCCTCCAGGGTTAATATTGCTATTAGCCAACAAAAGGGGACCTTTGAACTACACAATAACCTAATTCATGAATCCCTGCAGTATAAAAAACATGTGATTCCATTTATGTTATCCTGCACTGGGGTGAAGGAGGCCTTGGTATGGTATTATTGGATTAGCAGACCCATGCACAAGGAGCAGTATGATCCAACAAGAGATTTTAATTTGATTTATGCTGGACAGGATGACAGGTATTAAAAACAGTTTGTAAGAGCCATATGGAGCACATACAAATTGAAGGTGGCCTATGCTTTTAACTGTCTTTAACTCACACCTGTAAGTCATCCACCAGCAGCAGGAACAGTTAAGTTTACACTACAGCTGTCAACACTGTTCAACTTTGAGTTGTGGCTTCCTTGCAGCGCCGTCAAGCTGGTAGAACCCTGACGAGAGCAGAAAATAGGATGAATTGTAAAATCTTGTGTGTAAGAAGAATTCTTTGATTAGTGCTGAAAGATGTATCTAAGCTTTTCCATGGAGATAGTTGGGCATAAGTTAACTTAACAAGCATTTTATAAGGAATTCCTGTATGTCTCATTCTAGCAATTATCTGGTCAGTCAGTCATGTAGCAGCAGAGCTTATTCTAAGCATCTGCAGGTAAGGAACGTCAATTAAACTGAAATAATATGAAGTTTAGGTTAAAAAAAATCTGCAAAAAGAATAAAAAGTTTTAAGAGGGAAGAAATTGTATTTAGGCAAAGAAAATAAATATTTAAGAGTAACAAAATATTTTTTGAGATTTTTTTAAAGAAATATAAATTAACTGTCAACTATTTTTTATATATTTTCTGACAGAATATTTTATCTAAAAAGTTTTTCACATTATATTTTTTGCTATCAATGTGAAATGGTTTACTATTAAATATATATTTATCCTTAGAAAACTTTTTTCCCCTCTGAAATTGCTTATTTTCTTGCATTGAATAAAAAGACAAATATAATTCCATAAGGTAACAGCTAAAAGGCCACAGAACTGTGATTATTTTTCCCCACTAAAAATAAAAAAAGTTTACTCTTAGCAGTTGTTAGTTGAATATGTTTTATTCATACCTATTGTCCTGTTCCATGAAAATGTATTTTTAAAACAAATTTTTATAAAGCTTCGTCCCACTCAGGGTTGCAGGGGTTGGAGCTTATCTTTGCAATTGGCAGGAGCGAGGCTGGGTACACTCTGGACAGGTCACCAATCCATCACAGGGCCGACACAGAGACAACCACTCACTCACTCAGCCCTAGGTTAATTGATTACTCTAAGTTCCCCCTAAACTCGTGCCTTTGAACAGTGAAGGGAAGCCAGAATATTAGTGAAGATGCAAACATGCAAACTCCACACAAATAAACCGCTGTTTCAACTACCATCCAGCTGAACTCGCAAACTACTTGCTGTGAGGCTGTGGCACTAACAACTACACTACCATGCAGCCCTCAATGACTCAAATTCACTTCTTTAAAAATCTCATGTTTACTACATAGTTGGCACAAATAAAGCCATTATTTTAACTGTGCAATGGATTCTTGAACAATATATATCTTTTAATCTCAAGACAAGGCAGTAAAAGCAAACATGACTTGATCTCTAGATTTATGTTTCTTATTAAACAATGGATATACAGTAACTGTGCTACAATGCAATGCTCTTTGATGCAGCTGATCCAATAAAAATAGCAACAAAAACAGCTATGAATATTCTGCATTGTGCATAAGAGCTAAAAATACGAAGAAAGTTTGTGGACAGATAACTTTCCTGACTAACCCTTTTCTCCTGATACTCAATTACAGCTACAGCTAGGAGAAAATGAGGCTGCAGATTATAAACTAATGTAGAAACCAAACATATTTTATCTCAGATTATTAACAGGACTGTCAGCAATTCTCACACTCTTGTTTGCTATGATAGAAAAATCTACTCCACTGAGAAATGCAGCAAATTTGCAAACTTTTTCAATGAAAAAAATTGAAAAAGAGACAATTAGACAAAATATTAATGCCACACAAAATAGAAAACTATGTCCAAAACCTAGAAAAAAAAATATTTTATGTCACAATTTAAAATGATTGAAATAAAAAAAAAAATTCTACAAGTATTTAGTTTGGCATTTAAAATCAACAGCATGCACTCTGGACACTCATGGACACTGCACTCATCTGACTTTCTGAAAACCGCTTGCACCTTACTAGAAAATTATCTCCTGGTTATCGGCTTACTGGAATTAGGTCTTTTTTTCCCCAAGACACAAATCGCACACAATAAACTGAGGACAACTCTGTGCCTTATTAGGAATAGATGTGGAAAGTCAAGAGATGCAGCACAATGCCCAGTATTGCCTCATATAAGATTGATAAATGATGATGATGAAACTGAACATCAATGTGATGATGTATAGAAAAATAGGCAAGAGCAGCTTTTACTGTTAACAGCAGTGAAGCTGAAATCATTGCATAATTTCTATACCTTCTCTATTAAAGCATGTTGCTCTGTGGACTAATGGCTACTCACTTTGTAAAGAAAATTACATTCATTCTATTATTTATTCTTATATTTTTATACACACATTATATTCTGTATATATACACAGTATATTTAAATATTAAATTCTGAAAATAATATTCTTTCCATTTGCACAGTGTTTGGATGCTTTAACTAAGAGCGTAACTTGAGTAATTTTTTGTTCTGTCTAATAAATTATGAAACGTCTGTTAGGAAACGGGATGAGTATCCCCAAATAGACAATAAGTAAGGGTAAACAAAGAACTAATTTTTAATTTTTAAAATTCATTAACATTATTTTTGAGCTTTCCATTTTCCTCACATGTAGAGATTGTGGACAATATTGTATACAATAGCTGTACTTCTGATGTAGGACGGTGTAGCTCTTTGCAGAGTGAAGGACACAGCAACCTTGTGCAGGTCATTTATATTGTGCACCCAAGCTCATTAACTCCTAATGTTTGTTTGCTTCAACTTGTTCCATTTGATCCCCATTAAAACAATGTTGCAATGCAAATGGACTCTGCCAGTAAAGGCTGCCAACATTAATGCGGCGCACTGACTGTTCAGGAACGAGAAAGGTTTGACTGCGAGAGGCTTTCATGTAACAAAACGCTATATCAGAGGACTTCTGATACAGTCTAAATCAAAGACTCCTTTTCATTCCCTTCATCATCTTTTTGTATTTGATATTTTTGACAGTCTGAAGAGAAAACCGAAGCTCAAACTTGCATATTTGAGAGCATAACCATAATTTTTCACAGCTTTTTAACCTAAGGCTGTGATGATTTAATGAGGATCTTAGTGCACCCTGATCCAACGCTCTTGCATCCTGGTGAATGCTAACAACATTTGACCCTGTCCAATTGTTCCAGTTACATTCTGTTGTTACAAAAGACAATCTGCCTTTGTATTCCTTCCCACCAGGGTTAAAGCTTAATGGAATGACCCAGCTTTTTATATACATTATTCCAGTTGGCTAATATTACACATAAACTATTGCATGCTGGTTAACAGTAGGAACCAGCAAACAGAATGTCACTGCACATCAACAGGATTAATAGAGAGAAATGAATTTGACAATCGATCTTCCTGGTCCAATTTAAGTGAGTCCACATACAGCACGCGACAACAGAAAACACCACATTTTTCTCTGAAAATAGTGAGACAAGTTTTCTGCAGAACTTTTTCGCAGCTTAAAGCACACCACAGCCTTGGCTGAGTGCCTGCCACCAGTAAACCTTTGAGACCATTTGTTTTGTGTTTCACAGCAGGCCCAGGAGCTCATTCTGAACGAGGCAGCACAGCACGAAGCAAAACAAGGAGGGCGAACTGCCCGAGTTTATCCTGCACTCATTAAGAAGCTACCTTTTTTTGTTTAAAATAGTGATTTGATTCTCATAAGAACACAAAATTCCCACCCTCATGTTCAAGGATGAGAGCCAGGTTTCACCAGAAGAAAGGCACCCACATCCCCAAAACACTGGATAACTACTGATTAGTTTATTTTTCAATTCCCCCTCTTCCATGAAAACGTAATGAGCGAAAGAATGTTGTACTTTTATTGCATCTTAGAAAGTTGTACAGCAATCTCCTTGTTTTACTTTGCTCGTAGGCCCAACATAAACTGGAAATTGAGAAAAGTTTATGTAGTTTATCAGATACAGACTACAGATACAATATAGATTATCAACACAAGCAAGCATAATGGACACAAACAGTAACAGTAGCAAAACTCACCAGGAAGTCTATTTTAACTACATCTGGTGGATTTAAAAAAAAGTTGTTGAGAGTTCAGACAATTGGCTCCTGCCCCTCCCAAACTTTCCTCATTGGCTCAGATTTACAACTGTATTTTTTATACATACAAAACATTTTTCTTCTGTTCACCATTCTAAAAAAATAAACTTCTCAAAATGAAATATGAAAATGAGAAGCAAACAAAAACTACAACCCTTTAAGTCAAATGCCAATCATTAAGCATCTTCTTTCTTCTAGCTAAAATATCTGTGTGGAGGATCCATACTGGTAGTACAATTTAAGAAAAAAGTTATACAGATTGATAAGTACATTCCTGCTCAGACAAGGTTCCTCCAAGCACCCACCAAACTCAGGAACTCACTCTGTAGTCTCGTTCCATCTTAGAATACATAAAAATGGAAAATGACCACAATCAGGAAACTGGACAGAGCCATATTTATTTAACACATTTTACTCTAAGCGAACATCAGCACAAGTAAGACAAGGTCTGAATGAAAAACTAGGCCTTTGTTTTATTTTATGGTGTTCACTACACCAATTCTTTTTGAATCCTCAAACATTTTTAAGTCAGGTGTGTTGCGTCTGACTTAATTAACAGACTTATGTAGAGCCTAACATCAAAATCTGCTAATTACCCACTGATTTGAATCATCTGTGTTGCAGCAGGGAAATTCCTAACACTTGCAGGACGATGGCTCTTGAGGACAGGAGCTGCCCATCCCTGATCTAAGTTCTATGTCTCTGGTATGATCATTTCCCTGAACCTACAGAAATAGACCAAAGGACTTAGAGTCTGTGGGACCAATGTGACAAGCAGATGCTAATCCTCATCAGGACCAGGGTCATAAAACCGTTCTCTCGCACATACCATTTGGGCATGCTGGAGCAGTACTGCACAAGGCACTTTGCTTTGCATAGAATCATGTGAATCAGTTAAGTCTTTGCGCTTCCTGAAGGGAATAGGGGGCATGAACAATCACAATTTGGTACCTTTGCAAAGTTTTGGTAAACCAAAATTCACCCGACTGGCGGGTGGTGGGGAAATGATGAGCTCCCCCTGTCTGAAGTGTCTTTCTCGTACCTGCTGGTGGCAGCAGTAGAGATGCTGCTGCTCTGGTTCATGTCCTGGAGCATATCCTACCCCTTGATGTGCTGCTGCTCGACCCTGGAGCCTCGTTTTGGACAGTCTTTCTGGTGAGACCCCCTCAGGCCAAACGAGGCTATAGGAAGGTATTGTCAGGGATGGCGGTGTGTTTGGAGTGGGCTTGGCAGGCTCAGAAGCTTTGGGTGCCAGTGTTTTGCTAGGCTGTGTTTTTGTATTGTGAACTGCAGCATGTGTGACATCAAAATGGCCCAGAGGTGATGTGAAAGTGTGGCTCCATTTTAGCAAGATTAATGTCAATTGTGTGCTTTGCAATATTTGCAAAAAAATGCTAAAACAAAACAAAAAAAAAATCAAAACATCTACCATAGTTGCTAAGGCCAATGAACAATTTGATGGAGCATTTAAATGTGCACCAAATCAGTTTAAGAACTGAAACTTGAATTGACAACCTTCAGTAGAGCCCAAATGAGAAAAGAAAGCCTCCAACAGAACCTCACTATGAAGGACAAAATGGATAAGGGTCACCAACCAGCTCTAACTAAAGTTGCTTTTTTTTTAAAGAAAGCTCAAATCCTTGTTTGAAGGTAGAGAGCGTGTCTGCTTGCTGAAGCTAGACTGGGACTTGGTTTCACTGAGAGAGGCATGGCAACCTATGGTTCTGCCACAGACCGAATTCAATCACAGTGATGAATACATTTATTATGGGAGCATGCAGAGCAGTATTACTGAGCACACATTTCTCACAAGCTTCAGACTGTCAGTGTTTGTTATGATCCAAGCAACAGTAGCAAGTCAAAGCTTTCACCGTCACTTGTCATTAAAAGTTGTTTTTAGTTTGTGTAATGACAAAAGGTAAATGAGAAAATTTCCTAAAAACCACCATCAGAGACATTTATTTCTGCTGCTCCTGTCATAAGAGCTTCTATGCTGCTAATTATCTTTGTTGAATAATCACCATTGTTTAATGCCTGCAGCTGTGATTACAATTCATACTGTTTGCCTCTTGCTAATGAGGACTCTTACAGGCAAAGTACATCGTAAGTCAGTTCTAAGGTTTTTCTCATCAAGCAAAAGTAAAAGTTGTAACAGTCCATTTAGTTTTGCAGCACTGCTTTATACACAGCAGGCTAAATGTTCCACCACAACATTTCAGTCAGGTTAAGCTGGCTGGACTCATTTTTGTCTTTTTGTACAATTCTTTATCCAACCTGTTGTAGATCTTCTGTGGCATTTGCAATCACTGGCCTGTTGCGTGAGGCATTTTCAGCCAAGCTTTAGCTGCCAAACAAATGATCTCATGTTACTGCAGAATACTTAATGAGTCACAAGAGCTCATGGTGTATTCAATGACTGCACCACTGCTGTGCTTGACATGCGGGATGACATGTTTGCATTGATATGCTGCTGCATAGTTGTGGTTTGTTTTGCTTTTTTTTTTTTTACAAAAAAACAACAAAACATTATTCTTAGGACATCATTCTAGAAATCTTGTAATTTGTTCAGATGCAGCTTTGCCAACCTCAGCTGTGCTGCAATGTTATTTTTAACAAAGCTTTCACCTCTTCCAAACACCTCAAACTTTTTTATCTTTATTAACCAGAATGTCATTCACGTTAACATTTAACATGCTAACTAAGGCCGGGAGAGTCTGAGATGTAGCTGTTGGGTTTGTTTGCACCTTCTCTGAGCATTGAACTGTCTGACCTTGAGCTACAGTATGTTTCCTGGAATATCGGCTCCTGGGAAAATTGGCAACTGCTTGAATGTGTTCTTCTTGTGAACAATCTTTCTCTCTGTACAACTCCAAATAAATTAGTTTGGAAGTGAATGACCTTATAAAATCCTTCTCAGATTGATGGCCAACAATAACTGCCTCTCCTATGATTACTGCAAATGTCTATCCTCATTTGTGTTGCATTAAAACACCTGAATGCAGCAGTGGTGCATTTATAGAGGAGCACTCAACAAAGAAAAAAGAATACATTTTATTTGATCTGCAATTTTGCAAACCTAAGCTGCTGTTTTATGTCTGAACAAAGGGTCTGTCGTGCTCATATATGTGTTTTGTCCTTATAGAAAGAGGATATACTGTAAATGATGCACTATTGTAAATGTGAAAATATCAGAATTTTTCCATTAAATTTCACAATGATGAATCATCTTCACATTTAGGAAATACTCAAAATTGTAGCCAAGATGAGAGGATGTATAGATTTAAAACATTTCATAGTGTTATGACAACATCACACATTTTCTGTTCTGTTGTGGAAATCTTGAGTCTTTAAAAGGGAACATTTCTAAGCAAAATGAAAATATTTATTTTTTCAAATTACATTTACTGAGACGTGAGCCTTAGTTAGATTGTATTCAGGCCACAGTAGACAAATGGCATTGACATTTTTGATCTGACAAATGGAAAAATATTTGTCTTGAAGCAGATGAAAGTTTTTAGCTCAAAAGGCACTTAACTCTGACAAGTGGAAATGTTGCTTTTAAAATGGGAACCATTAAGGCTTTGACAGTGTGTCGTGTTTGGTCTTTATATCAAGATACAGAAGCAGAGGCTGTCACAGAATAATCATGGCTTTTTATCAATGTTTTTGGACCTGTACCATATTTTCCGATCTTGCATGTTACAATGTTGGAAAGCAGCTTAGAGATCCCATTTTAAATCATGGTAACATACGAGATCTGGACACCAAGTCATACTGCTAAACCAACATAACACATAGTCTTTGTTTCCTCTTTAGTCCATCAATGAACAGACATAACCCCAGGGAAAAACATCCACTGTTCACATTAAAACACTAGAAATACACTGCTTACTGAATACAACAGCAGATCATTTACCTGCCTCTCACTCCACAAAAAGAAATGTCCTGTTTCAGAACAATATTATTGATATTACAACATAAACTAAATTACAAATTTCACAGGCTGACAACATGGTTCCCAAATGAAAGGGCACAGCCATCAACAGATAGAAAATATTCTTTAAGTTTACATAAAACTATTAATTCTGAATTAAGATCTACATGATAGCACGCTTATTTGCTTTCTCTTATTTTTGCTGACGGTGGACGTGACATGTACATATGCTGGAAATAAACAAACCACTTTCTGCTTCTTGCTGTTTAATTACAACATTGTAAATCCCATTATCAGAACCATTTTCACTTCAGTTTTGATCATATTTTTGAAGTACTAGCTCGACACAAACATACATTTTTTACTTCACAAGACGGCGCATGTGTGTGTGAAAGGTAATGAGCACAGAACAACCGGAATAAACAGAGCAGAATGATGTTTACATGAACGAGGAATTAACTAATCCGGCTACAAAATGCGAATAAACTAGCCACTTTATTTGGATTTAAGTTTCAGAATTATAGTTTTTATTCAGAATTTGGTTTTTACATTGATATTTTTCATCTCTTTAAAGCAGCATTAACCTTTATTTGGAATTAAAACTCATGTAAACATGGCCAATGTTACACCGGTCTGTCATCATCCAGCTATGACTGATACCGACACCACAAAATATAAGCATATATATATATTTAGAAAAAAATTAATCTGTAAGTGTCAGCAGTAAGCTTAAGACTCAGCAACAAACTTTCATCTCTCTCTATTTAGAGTTAAAGGTATGAAACACAAATACTTCAAGAGGAAAAATAGTTACTTAAAACAAGTAGAAAAATATATCATTGCAAAAGTAATTTTTCATCAAGCCCCCAAATACTTTTAAAATACTTTTGTATCAGTATCGTTTGAAGTGTTTTTTTAAACCTGCCGTCAAAATGTCTTGTTTGGTCATGCATGTCTCTTCAGTGCCAGATTCCAGATAGTCATACAGTACGGTTTACTTACTTTGGTATATTAATGAGATCCAAATTCTACAATAATAAAGTACACAACTCCACACATTTATTTTGGATATTATATTTGACATTTTCTTATGGCATTTAAATATAATTTATGAGTCAAATATTTTGGTTGGTCCCCTTTCTTACTTGTACTTTAAAACGTGCTCACAGTTTACCTGTTTTAATAAGATATTACCACAAACATGACTAAACACAGCATGTTTAAAAAAGGTTTTTTTGTTATTAGCACAGACTGTCAACTATGTAACTAACTTTAGCTAACCTGTGTGTTGTGTTTGCTTGCTTGCTGCTAATTTACACCACATTTTTGTACAAAACAAGTTGTTTATGTATTTTCTTTTCCTCCTCTTTCTTCTTCATTCTTTTATGACTTTCTGACAGATAATTCCACTTCATGATTGCCAGACTTTCATATCCAGTCAGCAGTAGAAATCTTGGACCTGGCTAACTGCTAACTGTCAGGAAGTAGCCCCTTTAAGGTGCATTCCACAAACAGTGTTGCTGCATTTTTCTGCATTGAGCATCATAGCATTTAAAAGTGTGCACAGTCTGTGGTTGCATTCAACACATAATAATTTGTTGTCCTGGGGGCCCCAGGCAGCTAGGGAGCCCCAGGCAATTGCCTGGTTTGCCCGTCTAGTTGCGATGGGCCTGCTCTTCAGTGACACTGATTCCAACAGGTAATCCTGCATCTTTTTAGATAAAGAATGAAAGCAGGAGAATTTAGGGAGGTCCCTGAACTATTTTCGAATCTTTGTTAGCCAATACATCCACTAGAGGGAAAGGTAAAGTTCAGAAGAAGAAAAAGTAAAAGAAGTGGTGCAGTAGATGGCAGTGATCAGTATGGCCCCTAAATATTTTGGATTCTCTATTCCTTTGTACTTTTCAGGTGTCATATGTGGCAGCTTTCTAGTGATGCTACTCCATTTGCTCCATCATGGTACACATCTGCAAGTTTCCCAAAAACTAACCAAGTTATTCAATTTATTTTGGGCTTTCCAAGACAAATGCACACTTCCATATACATTATGTATTCATGCCATAGTGTTGGTAAATTTCAAGTGTAATGAACACAGTAGCCCATTCACACCAACAATCGCTACATTTATAAGCCCAAGGACAACACGACAGATTGACTGGGGTAGTGGGATTTAAATCAGCAACAGCCAAGCTTCTGGTCATTAGATAACTAATTCTGCTCAAGTAAAAATGCCTTCGCATGCATGATCTGCTCCACTGCAAAAAATAAATGTATGTATCAAATCTCTGTATAATTTACTACCAAATAAGTGACTCTTCCAGTTTATCATACTTAACTGAACCCATTGTGGCCATGTTCTCTATAATGTAAATATCTAGTTGTGATTACTGAAACATTGTTTTGCATAGGATATCAACTACAGTATGTTCATATATCTAAAAACACTACAGTTAATTCATAAATTCTCAGTACTGAGTTGGTTTATGGGTGTTGCAGAGGAATCTGCAGAGGCTGCTGGGTGGTGAGTAAATGGCCTCAGGTTAGTTTCTTTGCTGTTTTATGTCTATTTTACCTGAGAGCATGAACAGATAACAGTACAGCAGGGAGCTGTCATGCTAATAAGATGCTGAGAGCACAAGCAGTCGTTCCTCAGCTTGAAGGATTGCTTTTGACTTCCCTTGGTTCATGTTCTGTCAATGTGAGTAACTGTGTCAGAATCTGAAGCATGTTTAAAAACTGAAAGACAGACCAGGAAACTTAAGATCAATAATAAGAAAGTGCAGATTCTGAACAGATAGTTTTGAAGCTGCCAAGAGATTAGACATCTTTACCTTCAGCCACAGGACTTTCTACATTGTATTACTTTTAGGGTTATTATGTTCTAACTTCACTCTCACTAAACTTGTCATGCACATTGTTTACAGTCTTGCCAACAAAGCTTCACAAAACCAACATAAATGAGTTACAACAAAACCCCTTTGTCGTATTTCTTCCTGTTACCAGTGTCTGGGCAAAAGTAGCACTTTCATTTTTCAAAATACACTGCCAACTGATGGTAATGATGTACAAGTTAATCTGGTGCAAGAGGATATAAATCCCCAGAGAAAAGGGGTTGATAGTACATATCTTACTAAAAAAGAAAGTTGGAAAACCTTGCATCCATCTATGGCATGATGCATGCTTTGTTTTATCGATATCAGATCTCGTGTCCATTGAATCAAGGGTGGAAATCTTCCTCCATTAGAGAAAGAGCTAACATCAGTTTAAAATGTTGAATTGACAGAAAAAGCCATAAAGTGGTTCACAGTGCAGTTGAACTAAAAGCGTAATCTATCAAGCACCAGCGTCCTTCAAAACCAAACTGTCCAAACATATTGATAAAACAGATTTGTTTCACAAATCAAAACAAACAGACTGAAAACAGAAACAGGCTTGTAAAGCCTGTGTACTTGGTTGGATTAGTTTCTTGGTTTACATACCTCCAGTCACTATACACATCCACTGATTGGTAAAATAAATGGTCAGTAAATTAAACTTGTAGGTTTCATTTCAAATAAAGCCACCCAAAGCCTTAATCCTGATTTGATTTGAAGTATCATTATCATACTGACTGCATGACTACCTTTCCCTTTTCGGTACCAGCTGTTTATTTCAGCATTACCTCTCTTCAAAGCTTCCTTACATTCCCTCAGGATAAAAGCTTCAAAATATGTGAGAACACTGCTGCGTTGCCAGCTTCACCCTTCATCCCAACCCCAAAAGGAGAAGCCAGGTCAATAAAATGTGCTGCATTTAATCAAGATTATCACCACAGAAATCATATTTCCTTCTCTATGTGGGAGCTTGTTCTAGGGCCCAAGATGCAGCGCACTATTGCCTTGGCCTAAGCTCATGTTAACAAGCAAATCTGATTTTAAAGTTAAAGCAGCACAGGCATGAGTTGCAAAAGATGCAGTTTTTGTTTATTTATTTATTTTATTTTTAACCATGGCAATCAAATATATTATAGCACAGTTTTGTATGCAAGTTTGCACTAGTTTAAAATTTAGACATTGAACAGAAACTAAATTATTACGAACAAGCTTTTAAAATTATACCTATTTCCAGGTTCCAGTAATTAAAATGAAATAAAAGTCATCATTATTGCTGATGCTAGCATTGTAAATGTAGGTTCAAACAATCAAAGCAGCATTTTCAATACTGTGAAGTCACAATCTGATGATATGCTTTTCTTTCAAAAACTGTTTAGATCGTCTCCACAGTGTCTACCTGTCCAATCATCTACTCCACCCTTTGTTAAAAGTGCACAAATGCACCCTGGAATATCTGTAATTACGCAGAGTGAACATGATGAACCCTAGCACCTGTGTTAGAGGTAAGAAAAACAGCCTCATCATTACAATGTGTTGGCTCTGGTGTGATCTGGTTCAGTGTTAGAGAATGGAGCTGAGTTTAAAACCAACAGTTGAGCATGTAAAAATCTGTATTCATAATTTCTGTGGGGACTCCTTGGATAATATATATATTTATAAGACACTATGCCAGAGTGTACTGGTTAAAATTAAACATAATGGATACAATGTAACATGCCTTATTGTGTATTGAATGTATTATTACTATTTGTAGCCTCCAATGTCTTTGTTTTGATTATTTCTCCTGTTTTAAAAAATCGATAGCATCAGCATTTCTCAATTAAATAGTGAATACTTAAACTACTACTACAGCAATTATTTGAGGCATTTAATTAATCAAGTCAATGAATACTTGCAATCAGTATTCATTGTGTTAAACAATGAGCACTAAAACCATGAAAAGCCAGTTTATTTTAATGACTAAAACTGTTTTAGTGGGTAAACAAGCAATATGCTTCTCTTGTGGATGACTTGATTCTACATGTCGCTTGATATTTGCTAATGTTTAAAGTTTATCCAAGTGTAAGCTACACATCCTTCTGTTAATGTCTTTTGAAGTGGGACTGTAAATGATTTGACTGCTTGGAATTTTAATCATTAAGATGTTTGTTGTGGAGCTTTATGATTGTCTTCCTGCTCACGTGGCCACATAAAGTCTGATTATTCAAGGATTTATTGAAAGATTTGTGTATTTCTGTAAATGTTTATCTTGAGCATGTATGAAGTTAACATGTTGGCAGTTTGGGCATTTAATTCCAGTGTATGGAAGATGAGGAATTAACAAACCAGAGGGTTTGCAGGATTCTGTATCTCTTACATTAATTTTTCTGGAGGTCTCATAAATGCAATGCTACATTGCCCACCAATGTGGTCAAGTCATTTTTCTCCACCAATACCAGCAAGGATTTGTAAGAAATTTGTGAAATATTGGTAGTCTCCAAAGAACAAACTGTGTAACTGCGTAGAGTTAGATTGTCAGTTTAGTCCACCACCATCATCATCTTCTTGACCTTTAAGCTGTTTTATTCGTTGATTGCTGCAGTGAATCATTTCCCTCCATCTAACCTTGCTCTCTGCATTTACTTCTTACTACAACTGACTTAATGTCCTTTTTCTAATACATGCATAAAACAACTTGTTGGTCCTCTGCTTGACCTTTATAGCACGTGGAAGGTGCCATGGATTACATAAATATGTAGACTGTCGTGTAACTGTCATATAAAAAAGTATGTCATTATCCAGAAATGTCAAACATCACAGAGGCACATCTTTTTGTAACATGCATTTAACGCATGCTTAGTTTACATTAGTGTAGGTTAGATATGTCTCAGCATAGTTTTCCTTCTCTCTCTTTTTGTTGTTGTTTACACATCTGAAGTCAGTAGTACAGAGAAAATACTTTCACCCTTCATAACATTGTGTCATTGTTGACAGAAATACTGAAAATACTTGTACAAGTAACACATCTCGCACACAAAAATCTAATAAATTAACCCTTTTGTAGATGATAGACAAAAACTTAACTAGTAAATATTTTGTGCATTTATAAGCATTTTAGGTTGATGTTTTGTAAATTTATTTGATGAAAAGAAACACTGAATTATAATTTGTATTCATTCAATATTCCATTAAGTTAATTTAAAGGCAAAAGGATTATGGTAGCTCCTTTTTGGACTTTTATTAACACCCTCCTACAATAAGACCACTCAAAGCAGAAAGCGATCATATTACATGATATCACACTCACTGTCCACTTGATGTCACCAGGTTTGACCCCTTTAGCCTTTTGAACTTTTTTCAGCACAGTTTCAAAAAGATGTTGGAAATATTCTTCAGAGATTTTGCTTCATATCACAGAGTTGCTGCAGATTTGTCAGCTGCAGATCCACGATAGAGTATCTTCTGTTCCATCACATCCCAAAGATGCTCTATTGGACTGAGATATAGTTAATGTGGAGGCTAACGGAGGACTCGCTGTCATGTTTATCATGTTCAGAAAAGCAATTGGAAAACATGGTGAATTATCCTGCTATTTGTATAAAGTCGAAAAGATGCTCTTTGCATTGTTTATGGTTAGTACCTACAGCTAATGTGTCATGTTTGGTAAATCTGTCCCTTTACCTGTCTTAAAATGTCATTGTATGTTAACTTTGAGCACTTTTCTATGTGCACTTTGAGCTGTCCTGTACATGAAAGGTGCTATATAAATAAACTTGCCTTGCCTTGCCCTAACATTGACAGCATTTATTTCAACCTAGTTTTCTTTTGGGACTGATGATTGAATGTCAATCCTCTCTCTGTGTTACTCTTGAAAAAAGTGCTTGTCACTCCTGTCTTTAAAATGCTTTTGTTTTTCTTCTATTTTGAGGTGGGAAACACTTTAGTGTGTAATTATTTAGCAAATGGAAACATTTGAAATCTATCCACCTAGAATACAGTTTTAGACTTTAAATTAATAAACTAATTGATTTCTCCTATACAATATGCTGCTCATCAATTTCATTTCTTGGTTTTCATAATAGTTTTTTGTTACATCTTTGACAGCTGCTAATTAGCTGAACTCCGTGACTGGGGGCCATTATTACACAGGGAAAATAACAGGCTCTTACAGAGGGCAAGACCCACCAGAGGTCTCCAGTGCACTAATTATTCTGCACACTACTCAGTGTTTTTGTGCACATTTTTGTGGATCTCTTTATTTCTCCTCCAGTTTGTCAGTGATGGTGTATTCTTCTTGCAGCTTTTTCCCCCCTTTAGTGTAAAGTGAGCTCTGAATTTGTGGCAAATTCACATCTCTCCTCTTAATGCTGTCACTAGTGTTGTCTCACTTCTTTTGGGCCTGGAACTTATTTTGCCGGTTGAAGGCGCTTTCCGTGATGTGCTCAGTCAGACATATCATAATTGCTTTTCATAACCAGGTTTTGCAGTTTGACAGCTAAAACATGGCAAACATGAAAAATAAAGAAAATACAATAGAAAAAAAATACAGTAAAAAATCCTGACAGTTTTGTTTCATCATGTCTTTGTTCCTCTATCCTACCTCTAACCCCCAGAGATTGAATCTGCTACCAGTGAACATCAGGACGACAGTCCCATTGAAAACCTTCCGGTGCTCCCCACCAAATCCATCTGTTCAGACCACTAGTGCTGGACAGCCTTCAACTGAGAATTGCTGGACCCACACAGCTTCCTGTTTGGCTGACTGATGCTTGCTCTTTCTCATATTCCCACACACACACGCATATTGTGCCTCTTTTTGTAGGCTATACTTTCAATATGTCTCTATGTAATTAAATTAAATTAAATGAAAAATACTTTATTGATCCCAGAGGGAAATTACAATTGTAGTACGGTAGTTTTGTTAATACAAAAAATAGTGAATGAAGGGTCTTTACTGTTCTTGTTGCGGATAGTGCCGTCCACCATTGTAACAGCATTAAACTGGCACATGTGAAGGCAAACGTAGCACAATGTGGGCAGGATGCCTGTCTACACATTTGTGAAATCATGGGAATGCTAAAAACAGTAAGGTCAAGCATTCTTCATGGTATAGCTTCTGCACCCCAAACTGGAAATTTGAGCGTGATTATTTCAGTCAATGACACACAACACCCACACACTTCCACATTCACATACTAATCAAACATAGTTGGCATAGTTCATTCATATAACTTTAACATGGAACTGGTAAGTGACTAGTGTTGTGGAACCTAAAAGAAAGATATACAAAGTTTCATAGCACAGATCTTATTTGAATCAATTCGCTAATTTCTATAACTTAAAGTATGGGTGAGAATGATGTAGACCTTCAGTAAATTTGGAATAAAATACTCATAATTATTTCTAACCTGGTTTACATTTCAGTTGGGAAATGTCCTCAGTCGTCCGGTTCTTATTTTGTGCTTAGTTGCAGTTTGATCTCTAATGAACCTTTACGGATTCACAGGGATGGAAATTAACCACAGTTTCTAACCAATATTGTACACATCTGAGTGGATTGTTTTTATTAGATTATATTTATTAGCACTATTTTATTAGTGCTTGAGATTGCAGGTAAACGCACACAGATTATCTGCATTAAGTGTGAGATGCACAAGTCACAATTTTTTGCACACACACATTATTTCTTGTGACTAATGAAATTCTGATGTTGCAACTTGAAAATGGGAGATAAACATTTCTAGTCTGGCAAAAAACCTGGTAATTTACATCCTTGCCAGAGGGAGATCTGTGCCCAGCAGCAAAAACACCTGAAAGGTATTTGCCTGTGAGCTGCTTCTGGTTTGGGTTTGCAGTGATTTCAAGCAGGATCGAACTATGTGGAGAAAAAAAAGTGATGACATTATTTTGCTTCGAACTTTCTCTTTCTGACATCATGTCAGTATAACTAAAATCCCCTACCCTCTGTTGCACTTATGTGCCTGAAGTGTGATAAGAGCTGGTCCCTGTATAACACTGTGTAGAGCCTGGTTCATACTGCTGGCAGTAAGTCTGATCCATTTCTGGTAAAGGTTAGAATCCAACACGTGTTCCCGTTGGTTAATGATTCTATTCAGACCTTTTATTAACAGAATTTCGAGGCAAAACTACACATTGAGAGATATAGTTTTGTAATTTAGAATTGGGTCTCTGCCTTTAACAGATGATGTGGGCCTACTTGCTCTATCAAGCTGTAATCTTCAACTATCTTTGGAGCTGTTTGCAGCTTAGTGTGAGGTGGTCAAAATGAGGCAGAGAATCTCTGAATCGCACAATGGTCCTCAGCTGGAAAAAGAATGGTGTCATCTCCACAACAGGTACAAGATCCTGCTCCAAGTAGAGGACTTGAAGTTTCCCACGGTCCTGAATGTGGTAAAATATAGTAATCAAGTGACAGGCAGCTTAATGTGGCATCCATCAGTCTGTCACGGAGGACCTTAGCTTAAACAAGAAGCGCTCAATTCACTGGTTGACCTATGATCTTATCCTGATGTACAGTCACCCCCGGGTAGTGACTGAAAGAATGAGATTGTGGGTACAATTGACTTTCAACCAGTTTCTTCTGCAGGATGTCAGGGTGTGTAGAGATAAGGTAAGAAGCTGGTACATCTTAGAGGGGTTCAAACTATAGCTGCCGATGCCCTGTATTAACAGGAACCGCATGAAATGTCTCAGGAGGGTTAGAATCTCTCAATCTCTCCTGGGCACTTCCCTGGTGTTCTAGGCACATCCCAGCATACGAGGAAGACCAGGGCATGCTGGAGGAACTATGTCTTTTGAATGGTGTGAAAATACCTAAGGTTCTCCCTAAAATCAGTATTTCTTAATTTGGGTCCTCAGGACCCACTGCCCTGCATGTCTTAAATGTGTTTCTTCTCCAACATAGCCATATTGTGTGACAGTAGTACCTCAGTTATATAAACAAAGACACTTCAACTTATTTAAACAAATATTGGCGGCAAAGCTTATGCAGTGCATAATCTACTGGAGAAAAATAGCCACTAACCAGCCTCTCATTTGTGACCATCTGAGAAATATTTGTTGGTAACTGCAGAACCATTATAAGTTACACATGGCCCAAATAACTCTTGGATCTCACTTTCATCAGCCTTTCTGCTTTCGCTGTTTTCTGTATTCATTAGATGTTAACAGGAAAAAAGGTCATCTTAAAGGTCCTGTATTATGCTATGTTTGCCATTTCACAGTGTATCTTATGCACATTAATATTTGCAAATTATGCATTTTGCAACATGCACCATACTATAGCTTTGCCATGCCACTCATTACTTGCTTGAGGCCTCTTACCCGGACCTGGGAATGGCCTACAGCTTGCTCCCAGCTCCTCGCCCCGCCCGTACTGAGCAGCCAGAGATGCCCTCACATTTCCCCGCCCAACCCGTGATGTCACCTCAGACAGAGCGCTAAAGTTTTCAGGTAGGAGCGGGGAAGTCTCCACCGTGCCACATCAGAGCGGTAGGGTCAGTTGTTTTGCTTTATCTAAGCCAAATCCTTCTTTTCAAAGGAATAAAGCTACAAAACACATAGGTTGAAAAAAAAAACTACTTTGGGGATTGTTTTAAGGTATAATTAACACCAATAGAAGGTTAAAAGCTCATAAAAGTTGATTCTGCACAATTTAGGATCTTTAAATAGTTAGGATTGCATGATCAGATAAAACTTTATTTCATAGAATCCATATGCTTTCATAAAACTCACTGAGATCAAGATACAGCCAACCAACATCACATTATGCCCAATAGTTCTTTCTGATTTATATGTTTTTATTATGATATAAAAAATTTTTTTGTCAAAACAGATCATGTCTCATACCTGCTGTTAAATGCCATAATTAGAAAGCTGCAAAACTATTACCCCAACAACCTCTGACAGCACATAATATGTTTGTCCCAGGGTTAATTCAGATCATTTTGCTTTATATTTTAAAGGAATTTCTTTTACTTGACAGTTTTTATATCAGCATCTTTGATTCATGAAACTATCATTAATTATATTAACCCTGGAGGTCCCTAAACTGGAGAAAGGCTATTTCTGTTATTAAAACTTAACGAGCTGTCATTCCTAAATCAATACTTAGGGGGGAACAGTCGATGGAGAGGCTGCTTTGTTCTGCTGTGATTAAAATCATTGGGCCTCATTTTCTCCTGCATGAACTATGTATGGGTGCAGCTGTAAATTTTTGGAAGAGGTTTGGAAGGTTTCCTGTACCCCTGCTCTGCATGTCCATATTTTACCATACCTAAATGAAACTAATGCACTTTCTCATCAAGTTCTTTGCAGCTTGTTAATGAGCATTTATTCTATTCAGGTGTGTTAAAGTAGGATTGCATCCAAGACATGCAGGGCAGGAGTACTTGATGACCAGGGTTGAGAAACACTGATATAGTGGATGGCAGAGATATGCTCCAAAGAAGATGTAAGATAGTGGATGTCAAGCACCAACTAAAAATGCTGCATGGGATCACTGACTTGAAACTAGACAGAGACTCTGTTCTGAATGTGTTGGTCACACCCAAGAAGCTTGTACTAGTGGACCAATCGCTGGATGCACCAGGCCAACTATTCACATAGACAGCATTATCTGTGTTGAGAGATAACTGATTAACAATGCATTCTTACCTCCACAATGGAGCCTCCACTGTGGGAAAAAAGCAACACATTTTTAACAATAAAATCTGTAACTTCCCGTGGCACTCCTCTTATTTTCTTTTGACAATTGTTTCAGCCAGAAGGAAGGGATTCTTTTTTTCTTTCCTTTTTAACTTGGCAGAATGATGGTCTGGCTCCTGTGTTGTGCTGAGCAAATTTGCTTAAAAAAAAAAAAAAGAAAAATATATATATATATATATATATATATATATATATATATATAAATACAG
>JBAMHV010000004.1:26919510-26935104 GCA_037177535.1 Pseudomugil gertrudae | reverse complement strand
ATAGTTTTATCCTTCTCTGTTATTATTTCCCGGAGTTGTTTGACTTCTCCGACAAGCTCCGTGAGCTTAGCTAGCTGCTCGGTAACTTTTACCATCTCGCCGGTCAGCGTGCTGAGCGATCTGCGGATTTCATCCATATCTTCCTTTTTCGGAGGCATGTCTCAGGATTTAGTCACGTTTTAAGTAGCTTAAAGATCTAACTTAGTTAACTTAGTTAATTATCTTTTGAGTGTTTGTTTGGAAGCAAAGCCAGTTGCAACAGGGTGCCGCCATCTTGGATCATGCCATATCACGACTGGAGTGAAACATCAGCTTTAAATTGTAACATAATGTCTGTCTATTTGTTTTTACCATGGACCACGAGTCTGCAATAAAGTCTATCTACTGTATCTATAATGAATGCGAGATAAAGTCGTCAACCTGCCGACCCAATAACTACATATAGAGAAGCTAATATTAGTTATTGTCATTCCTATTTAAAGGCAGTTTTTCTCTCTACTGTCACTTTTTCCAGCTCAAGATGGATTGATTAAAAACATGTTTGTATGCTATCAGCTTAGTATTTGTTTCATAAATGTGATGAATGATTTGGAGAAGACCTTCCATGCATTTGTGAGCTCCGGACTTGACTACTGCAATTTTGCAGCTGGTTTTCCTGCTACTGGTCTCCTAACCAGTACTCAGAGGCATGGACATATCACTCCTGTCCTAGTAGCAAGGCACTGGCTCTTGGTGCACTTTAAGATAGATGTTGTTTTTTTAAGCACTAAATGGCTTTGCTCTTCTTTACTTATCAGCCTGGAACCAACCCAACAGGGTTTTCTCTATTTTGATCACTTTCTATAGTTCTTTTATTTCTGTGTTTTTGTATTTGTTTTAATGATTTTAAACATCTTGGTCAGCTGTAGTGTTTCTATAAGGTGCTAAAGAAATATATGTTAATTTATTTTGATTAAATAATAACTAAATCATAATTAGACCACACAGTTTGGGATTGGGATGTATAAAAGTACCTTAAAATGACTGACTCAGTGTGGGATGCTCTACAAATTGAAACTGAACCTAGTTCCACATTGCATGTATTATTAATTAACGTGAATGTTTGGATGTGAAATGATGTAAGAGATTCTTTAGATCTGCAGCTTTTTCTGCTTTGTGCTGGTATGATGATGATGATGCAATCTGCATTTGTCAGCTTTTGTTTTTTTTTTCCCTGCTTCTTGCTGGTGAAAGAACAATATAAATATATAAATAAAATAAAATACATAAATCCTTTTACTCTGGAGTAAAGACTATGTGGATAAAAGACGGAACATATTGAAGCTGTTTTCTTTAGTTTCACTACAGACCCATTTCTTCTTCACAGGTCTGTTTGAAAGCATGAACCATTTTGCACTTTGTTTCTCTCGTCAGTTCAAAGCCTTTTTTTTCCTGTAGACTGGTGAAGGCGGGTTTGGCTAACTTGGTTTGAATGTAGTTGAAAAAAGCGGCAAAGATAGAGGATTTTGAATATAGGAAATGGTTTATCATGAATGTTTATCAGAGACTAAGATTTTTGTTCTTCTGACTTGCTTTTCCTCCAGTAACTGTTTCTCTGTAAGAGAAACTGCATAATTTCCTGTTGTTGGATTTGTCTCAGAGCTAGATGGCATGTTCCTTTTTTTTAAACTTAATATATGTTCACTTGAAAACATTGTCAGTGTATGATGCTTAAATGATATATATATATTCTTGTGTACTGTCTTCTCAAAACCTCTTCTACCAATTTTCTCAACTGTCAGCTGATGCTGTCACTTTACTCTTACCAATTGCACTTAACCTCTCACTTCAATAGTGGGATGAAAAAGTACAAACATGGACAGAATTCAATGTAAAATGTCGAAAATGTGAAAATTTATTAAATATAAATGCTTACTGAAATATTACCCAATAAAATTTTCAAAGAATAGCAGAAATAAACAAATAAAAAAAAAGAAAAGAATACATTGTTTGTTATTCCTCTGTACAGCACTTTGCTCTAGTCTCTTGGTGTTTTAATGCTTTACAAATAAATATAGATTGATTTGAAAGTAGGTCTGGACAGAAATAATGGTACCATTTTAATATTTTGTTGCACAACCTTTTGAGGCAATCAAACATTTTATTTTACTGTCAGCAAGACATATCAACAGGTTTTCCCATTCCTCGTGAGCAAACCATGTCCGTTGTCTCAGATTTGAAGGGTGCCTTTTCCAGAATTTCTCCCGACAGCTTTGATAATCTTTGGATCTCAATGCACCCTGCACAGATTCAAAACTTCCTGTTCCAGATACAGCAAAGCAGCCTTAGATAATAACTAAGCCCCCTTCATGTTTTACAGCAGGGAAATAGTTTCTTTTCCTGCTGTTCTTCAATTTTGGATCTGTAAACGTAGTTCAAACCTCAAACTTTGTTTAAACACTCCAGGTTTGTCTCTTCAATCCAAAGGGTATTCTCCAAGAAGCTGTGTGTTTTTTCTGATATCTAGTATGGCATGTTTTAATCTGGCTAATATATATATATATATATGTGTGTGTGTGTGTGTTGCTTTCAAAAGCAAATCACACCAAAGCGGCTCAGGTCCACGTCGGTTTGGGCAGTGCAGGATGGTGCGATCTGACACTGATGTATGTTGACCATGAAGTTCCTGCAGTGTCTAAGTTGTTCTGGGCACTTTGTTTGGCTCTTTAATTTGTTATAATTCGTTGCCAGTTACGGGAAGGTTGGCTATAGTCTCTTGGATTTTAAATCTCCAAAATACAATGAGCATCTGTTGTCACAAGAACATCAAACTGCTTGGAGATGGTCTAAGCCTTTACCTTTAATAAGCTTGTCCATGATTTTCTTTCAAATCCCCTAAGACAACTTTGCTTTCTGTGATTCATCTTCAGTGTGGTAAACACTATGTCACCACTCAGCACAGTGACTACTTGTCCTCCTTTAAATAGGCACACTGTAAAAGACATGGCACATTAATTATAGTTCTCACCATAGTTTATTATGTGGTCAAATAATTTACAATCTTTTGTAGTGATGTCATCATTTTTGTTTAAACCTGTTTCATTATTTTTTTTTGTCAAGAGGACTCTGTCCAACAACCATTCAAAAGCAATGTCTGATCTTCACTGGTTCATTTTAAGAAATGTTTCCTTTATTATTGCGTTTTATAGTTATTAAATTTTTTTTCATTATCAGATGGGGTGCCAAAAACTTTGTTCATGCATGTCCGTATCCTCCCATCTTTCTTGCAATAGTTCATTGTTTGTTTTTTCTTTAGTTTGTTTTACCCTCATTCTTGAATTTCCAGCATATTCTGACACTTTTACGCTACCAAGACACATCAGCTTTTGAAGGTTTTCTTAATTACATCCTTACAAACTCTGCATGCACTTTACTGTAGACTTGAATCCATTATTCCACAGTGTCGCAACACACAGAACTTATGTGTAGTCTTGAGATCTTGACAACACTCTCATAAATGGGTTCTAAAAAACAGAAAAACCTAAGAAAAAGTTGATGGTTTTCTTTTCTTTTTTTAAAGTTGGGTAGATAATCCCTTTCTCAAAGCTTAGTGGTTACAGCCACCAAAACGGATGACCAGACTGAAAGTTGTTTTGACCAAAGGGAAGGTTGAGGGGTAGTAACTGAGATTTTTAACCTGTCTTATTCACAATAACTCTTAAGAAATTCTAAAGTGGAATATTTATGCTTTACTTTATGGCCTCCCTCATCTATCTCCTTTTGTTTAGTCACACTGCCTTGTTAGTTTGATCACCTGCAAAAGCCTGAAAACAAAAGAGATCAGAGTACAGCTTTGCTAATCTTTACACTCATAACTCCTACACACTCATTCAAACCTCAGCAATGCATTTTACATTTCCTGATCTTTAAAAAATCCTTCACTGTGATATCTGGTGTATGAACATCACTTACAAATCACACCAACTCGCTTCATTTACTTTTTTTCAGTTTTGTAATGTTTACTCCTTTGGCATCCTTTTAAAGAATGTTTGAAGTTATGCTGAATAAAACACCTTCAGCTCTCATCCTATTATTAGTTGTTGCATGAATGCTTATTTGTCAAGCAGCACATAATGGCTACACTGATACCAAGCCAAACAGGTTTCAGTTGGTTTATTTCCCTTGTGATTTTACTTTTTGAGAATGTGAACCTCTTCACCAAACCTAGATACAACATTTTATAAAGGATTTTTATCATAATTGTATAGCCTTAATTAGCAATTAAAGAGCAAGGCTTCCTTTTTAGTGACCAATGTTTACAAGCTGAAACCTTTAAAAATTACATTCTGCTTCTTCATTCTAATAAAATGATGACAACTGAATCCTGGGAAATGCAGATTAATTAAATGTATTTATGTAAATTGAATTAAATAAAAATGACTCGGCCTTAGTTCAGAAAGATCTCATTTTTAAGTCTGAACACATTGACAAGAAGCTGAGAGTGGGATATGTTTATCACTCTGTTGCATCAGCTCTTCCTTTTACAACAGCGCGTTGGGAGCTGAGCCGATCTGCTGTAGTTAAACTTTTGCAACTGAAATGTTTTCCCATTCTGGTTTGATATTGACAATCCAGGCAAGTAAATAGATTAGTTCTTACTGTTGTTTACCAGCAATATTTACACATTATCATGGTACACATGTTTTGTGCTTTCTCAGTGACATTAAGTTTAAAAGCGAACAGGAGGAAGATTCTGTGCATGTCTCAGCTGCTCTGACAGCGTAGCCAAAACCTCAGCTTTGCCAAAAAACATTAAAAAATAAGCAAAGACAAACAAAAAGCATGTTGTTTTTTAATGGCAGAGTTTTTTACACGTTAGAGACTCACTGCAAAGATTTAGCAAAGAAGTGGGTCAAAAAAATAAAAGAACAAAACTCTGTTTCCAGATGGCACAACGATAAATTTAGGTTTAGCTATGAATTGATAACTAGAGATGATTCTTGTTTCACAGGCTAAATTCACCAGGGGCCCTTCCAATCAGCATTCACTGCATTAAATGTTTAAATAAATCATATTTATTACAACTACATGTTAATAATTTTATGTTGATGGCTTTTTTGTTGTGTTAAATTACCCAAATGTAACTTTTTTAGCACAACTTTCATTATTTCTCTGCACTCTTTAGGATTATATTTGCAGTACAACAGATTTATAGAAAATGGCCTTTTGGAAAATAAATATTAACTGCATTTGCACAAACTGCACAATAATTTCCATCCATGTACCCTTAGAAAACCTGATCTTTTGATTGCTTGCCTACTAATACTATTACTCAACATTCATATCTTGCAGTTCAGCTTAATCAGACAGCTTTATTTTGACATTATGTAAGATACAGATTCACAAAGCACCTTCATCTTAGCTGTCTTTGCCGTGGAAACAAACTCAGATTATATATATAATTTAGTGTTTGTTAATAGTTTCTGATTATTCCTGCCACCCAACCCGTGGTCCTGCATTTTTGGTCACCCTCTTTATACACTGTGCCATACATATGTATCCTATACATGTATATGAATCACAATTAAACATTCTGAGCTCAGGACTATCAGGATTTTTACAAATGAAGTTATTATTTATGTGAAGGATGTCCTCAGTGCAAATTAAAGCAGTTCTATTACAGGAGCTCTTTTTAATTCATACCCATTCATCTCCTTTTTGTCAAAGTCATGAACTTTGTTAAATTCATCACCACCTGCTCACCACCCAAAGTAAGCCAATGGCCCAGTTTGGGAGCACCGCCAGCCGCCAGGACACCTGATCTGGGCACTAACGAAGGTCTTTAGCCTCTCAGCTACTTCAGTATGGCAGTCTCTCCTCACCAGCCTGCCCTCACTGCCTCATAAGGATGAATGAAAGTGTGTGTGTGTATATCAGAGACAGAGGGGTGAGGGGAGGGGGGTTATTAGACAGAGGAAAATTTCCCCACTTCTCTTTATGTTGTTCTTTTGATCCCTTTAACTTCCTTCTGATTCTTTTCTCCCAGTCTTACATCATCTCTTACTACATGTCAAATGCATTTATTTGAAAATGAAAAAGAAAGAAAAAAGAGCAAAGATTCATAATATTTCTGTACTGTTCACTTTTGATGTTACATTGTCATGCAGTTTACACATTCTGACTCTAACCTATGCAGCTGATGGTATCAATAACTAAACTGGGTATTCAGTACCTAATTATTTGCCCAGCAGATCAACAAACATGGTAACTCCAACGTGTAATATCCTATACTACACCCCTAATATTTACACCACTGTTTCTTGTAAGATGCATTTTAAGTGGAAACTGTCATTGCAATTGTCTGTTTTCCTCTTTTTGGTGTCCTCAAATTGAGGTGACCACAGCTAATGATGCAGAACTAGGAAGGAATAACTCAAGTACATTGATAGCTGTGAGGCAAAGGAACAAAACTGTCTGACTATGTTGCTGCTGCAGGTCCAAAAGAAAACGGGTCTGTAAAAGAAACACATGGAGAGATGGAGTAAGACTTGGAAGGAAAGAGATATAGAGAAAGAGAGTTTTCCTCTCTTTTTGAAAGGCTGGTGTTACAAAAAGCTAACTGGTTTCATTGGTAGTAACAGGGATGAAAGACCCAAGTTTGGGCTCATTCCAAGCTCATTAAACACAGAGCCAGCCTCAGCCTAAAGGCCTCTACGACCATTCGAACCCAGCATGAAGCTTTCAAGTTTCTCTGTTGTGACATACTAGAGGCAGCATTTGTCACACAGAATACTGGTCCAGCCGCTCAGCAAGCAGGCACAACAGGCAAAGCAGAGGGAAGGAAATGTGGTGATTTTGATGCTGAATGTCACTGTGAGAGGCCTCCTTTAGGGGCCGTGGATACAGGCCCATATTATAGTTACTTCTTGTCGCTGATTGTTTGAGACTGTCTGTGAATTTCTTCTTTGAAGCTGGCAGTGGACCAAGACATTTCCATCCATTAGCACTGCTGTCACGATGCCCTCTTTTTATACAGAGCCAAATATAAGTGTGTTGACAAGGCTTTTCATTTTTTTCCCTTCCTAAAGGGGGCATCACGATTTAATTGGCTAATGACTCTTGACTTGAAAGACTAACAATGGCAACAGAGCCACACGTGTAGCTTCAGTGGCTGGCATGGAGATTGGAGGTGTTTTTCCTGTGAGATGCTAAGCTGCGGTGTCAGTAAATCTCTTTAGGCCTTTGAGCCTGATTGATGCAATAAGCGATAACAAGGTTGTAAGGGCTGCACCCTTTCTCTCTGACTCCTCAATTAAGCAAATTACAACGCAGACATCAAACTCTCCCTAGCAATTGATCTTCATCTAGCATATGTAGCCTATCACAGGAAATCTCTCAAACTTAAGAATCTGAACGATTCGTTTTTTGGTTTGACTTTATCTCTGACCGAAGTTAGTCAGATGACATTAGCTTAGCATTAGCTTAGCACATAGTATTGAAAACTTAATGTTTTTTTAAAATAACTGAACTCAAGACATTTTATTTGTCATGGCTGTAAATTAAATGATATTCTTATGTGTTACACCCAGTGTTGGGAAGGTTATTTTTAAAATGTATTCCATAAATGTATTCCATTACCGATTACACTTCATAAAATGTAATCTGTAATGTATTCCTTTGGGTTACTGACATAATGAAATGTATTCTAAATACTTTTGGATTACTTTTAGGTAACTACAAAATATTCCAGCTGAGCGTCTTTATCTAGAACATTGAATTTAGTTAACATGCTTTAAAAACAATCTACTGTCTTTAGAGAAAGTTAAATCAAACACAAATGCTGCACATTTTGTGTTGCAACTTATGCTATTTAAAGAAAAATGGCATCAATTCAATTTCCTGTACCTTTAGTAATTTTCACAGCTCAGAAATCTTGGAAATTAAAATGCAACATGGCTGCTTTAACAATCAGGTATATAAGAAAGCAAAACATGCCTTAAATGTGCATAAAATAAAAATAAAAATTGCACTGAGAACAATTGTGTACTTTGTGAACTTAAAGCAATCACATTATGAACAAATGGTGTATTCTCTAGAATAGTGTTTCTCAAATGTGGTCCTCATGTACCCCTCATGAACTTTCTCATCAAGTTCTTTGCAGCCTGTTAACGAGCATTTATTCCATTCAGGAATGTTCATGTACATGCGGTTGCGATGTGGGGTGAAAATAAGCCCTACCTGACTAAAAAGTGTCTCAACAGAGCCACTCGAAGGTGCTAAAGCCCTCATTTAAAAATTTGCTTGTAAATATAAACAATTAAAATTAAGCCAAAAACATGTGAGCCAGTGGACATTAACCCTCCTTTCTTTCTCTGCACATGAATGCTCTCATCCGCCGAGACATTTCTCAGTTAGCTAATCAATAACCTTAAGATGCTTCTTTAAATTAGACAGTCCTTCTATGCTGAAAGCAGCTTCGTTAACTGTAAGCAAAGCTTGCACTGGAATATGATAATGCAGCTTTCTTGACCAGGTTTATACGTAAAATGTTCTCTAAATTTCCATGCCCCCCCCATAGTTTTTCTCGTCTTCTGCTATTGTTGTTCATTTGTGTGAGGAAAGTGGAACGTCAGTGCACCTTTGCATATAACGCTATCTGCATCCGCAAAGTGCAACCTACGTGTAGTGTCATAAAGTAATCTTTAGAAGTAATCTGTTTTTTAGTGAAAGGAACTGTATTTCAAATTTACCAATTTCATCATTATGCTGAACTTGATTGGCTTTTGTATTCATTTAATGGAAGCCAGGTGTGTTGGATCAGTGATACATAAAAAATCTTCAGGACAGCGGCCCCCGAGGACTGACTTTGGAGATGCCTACTTTAGAACATACAAATGTGCTTTGTTTATGTTGTTTATGGTGGTTACTGGAGCAACATGTGACTAGAAAACTGTGCTATAAATACAGTCTATTTACCTTTTAAAAGGTGATCACTTGCTATGGAGGATGCTTTTGTTACTTCATCTGATTCAAATGTGCTGGTTTTTCAACTAAATCACCAAAACATCTTGATGCTTGTGATTTGAAGCAGATGTGTTGCAGGAGTGAAACATTTAAAAACAGGGGCATCCAAAATAAGTCCCTAAGGGCCACTGTCATGCAGAATTTCCCTGTCCCCCTGCTCCAACAATCCAACTTACATTATACTTACATTAAAGCCCACAGCCAACAAAGTTCTGCAAAGCAACTCATTCATTTGAGTCAGGTGTTTCAGGTGTGTTGGAGCAGGAATACATGAGAAACCTGCAAATTTGTGATCCTCAAGTACCTGAGTTAGACATCCCTGATCAAAACCTGCAGGACACTGGCCCAAGAGGTCCCAGTTGGTGATCTGTACTTCAGAATAAAATGCTAATTGCTGTCAAATCTGGAAGTGACAACTCGAGTAACTCAATTCAATTCAATTTTATTTATATAGCCCAGTATCACAACAATGTCGTCTCAAAGGGCTTCACACACAGTTAATAACACAACAGCAGACATGACACACAATAAACACAAGTAATAACTACACTAAACTAGGCAGACCCAGGACATCCCTGTCCTTAGACCCTCCTTCTCAGTAAGGAGAAACTCCTAAAAAACCCGGTTGTGGGGATAAAAAACAAAGTAACCTCATGGAGCCCACATTGAAGGAGAGATCCTCTCCCAGGATGGACAGGCAGATGTGTCTAGGACTGTTATCACTCAGCTCATCTAAATTCTAAAATAACAGTTCAGGTTTGTAGCCTGTAGCAGGTGGTCTTCATCCAGACAGGGAGGTGGGGATTGGTAGGGAATCAGGAGGTCCTTGGGAAGTGAGGACCATCGGTCATGAAATGAGCACATACTGGGTCAGCTGAGGTCCAAACATCATGGGGACATCCATCAGCAGCCAGGCATCTGAAACAGACTCAAGAATTTCCTGAATAGGTGTGCATGCAGAAGCATGGAAGGTGAACTTTTCAGAGTGTTTAAAAATATTATTTTAAAAAAGGAATTTAGTTAAAGTATGCTATAACACCCGATTTAGGATTTCATCAAAATACAGTGCTGCACTTTATTTGATATACACATGGTTGCATCTCTACTTACACAACTTTTACTGACTATTTACTCAACAGAGACTCTGCCAGGACAAATATAATGAAAACCACATGAGGACAAAGGCAGCTGAAGGCAGTTTTGTGGGTTCTGAAGAGTGAAGGTGACAAAGGACTTTTGGGGTTTGAATTATATGTCTTTATTGGATCCTGCAGCACGTTTATGTCATTGCACATTAAGTGATCCTTGATTTGAGTCCCTGTAATGATCACTGCACAATTATTTACTGTTTAACAGCAATTACCTATAGTGTCATTTCATTCAAAGTGTATGCTTGATTTTAATTTACCATATAAGGTTTAACAGTATTTGATAAATTGTCAACAATTAGTATGATTATTATTTCCAATGTCTTTTTATTTAACAGTTGTTATAAGGAGTATTACATGTTTATTAAGGAGTATTACATGTTTATTAAAAGAGTCATATAGATTGATTTGATTCATTGATATAAAATATATGGTATTATATGTAATCATTAGATTATAAAATATTATAAAATGTCATTTATTATAAGAAATTAATAGTATTATAATTGTTTGTTAAAATGAAATGGTTAGTTACATTGGGGATTGTCTCTGTGTTTAAAATAAATAGTGCCAAACTACTTCAACTTATCTAGTAAAGTGTTATTTATTTTATAAAAAGAAATAATCCCCACAAATTCACTCTTAATTAAATAGTGAATAAATGCAGTTCTTGTACAGGCACATTTCTGCTCTTGCTGTTGCTCTGCAGGCTCCCGGTAATAAAGGAGAGATGAAGACATGCAGAAAATAACTGGTCTTATTGGAGAACATCCCTCTTTAGAATGCATAAAGTTAGGAGTTTTAAACACAGCAGTTTGACTTGGATATCTTTCTTGCTATTGCCCAATAACTAGAACAAAATTATACAAAAACCATCAATAAATCTATATATCTGCAAAATCAAGACTGCATGTAACATACACTGATTATATTGGAAATAAGCATAAAACACTGAATGAACCACAAATCATTCGTTTCTTCAATCCACCACAGTTGACTTCCTGCTATAATGGAAGTGTAGATTTGTAGGCAGAAACTTAAAAGCTACAGTGGCTTAAAGGCAAAAAAAGTTAGAGCTCAGAACTGTTAAGGCTGTGACATAAAATAAAGACTGAGTTCCTTTTGTGAACATTCAGGATTCCTTTAACTCACATCTCAGAGATAACCCTGGGTTACCTCTGAGGCAGTAAGCTTTGCCATATAACCTTACAGATTGCACTTGGTGCCTCATACACTTGAAGAAATATTCAATGAGGCAAAATTATGCCCGTGTAAAAATGTCACTCATTTTGGATTTTTTATAATATTAAGAGTTTGGATATTTCAAATGGCTTTTTGTACTTAAAGAAGGTGTAGACCTACTTTGCAATAAAAATGGATCTGGAGTAATTACATCTTCATTTTATCCATGACATGTGTTGAGGCAAAAACTTCTCTGTCAAGAATGAGGAGTCTGGTTGTAAAAGTGAAAATGATTATAAGTTTATTGAAACAAAGGAAATAGTACAGAGTAAAGAATGGCAATTCCTGAGAGTCTGTTTAGAGGTCCATCAGGCAGAGCTCTGGAGAGAGTCTGACCATGGACATACAAGCTGGGACTTATGAAGACTCGTTCCCACGTCATCACTTAATCATATATCTTGTCAGGATGAAATGGAGAGATTGCTCTGGAGCCTAGTGAAGTTGTGAAGTTCACGTTGTAAACTCATAAACAATCATGACCGGTGAAGCTGACCCATCTAGGTCAGCTAAGAGGGAATCTGGTGGATTGTTTAGCAGAGGGCAATCAGGAGAATGTGCAGGTTGTATCAAGGCCTTAACACAGAGAGTTGCTGATTCAATACTAATCTCAGTGACATTATGCTTGAACATATCGAAGGATGAAACTCACATATGAAACTAATTAATATGAGAAGCATATACATAAAATTACCATAACATGTTGTGGGTCACAACCTGTCCAGGGTGTACCCCGCCTTTCGCCCGTTGAGCTGGGATTGGCTCCAGCCCCCCTGTGACCCCGCTCTGGGATCAAGCGGTAGAAAATGGATGGATGTTGTGGGTCATACAGGCTGCATACTTCGGCTTGTACCTGTAGATACAGAAACTCACAGGGTTGGGAAAGAGATCTGTTTTAACCTGCTTCAAAACTGTCCAAAAGCAATCATTGCAGCTGGGTAAAGTGCACACTTATTTCCAAAACGTTACATATTCTTTAAAAATACAATATAGGAGAACCTAACCCAACAGACAAACAAAGTTACAAAGTAGGAACCATTGTATGAACATCAAAAATGTCATTTGATGCCCCGCATGGCTGCAATTTATTCCAACAGCTCATATAGTACCAGGTGGACATTGGTAAAACACCATCAGAAGAAGAGTATTCTCTGGTCATAAAGAGATTGACATGATCATTACCCAACATTGTACCCATGTTCTGATGGCATCTTAGGGATATAGTGGAATGGGGAGAGTCCCATCATGGGTGTGCAGGTGATAAATCTGCAGCAACCGTGTGATGCACCATGGCAATATGATGCAACATCTCCGAGGGATTTTTCCAACCCCTTGTTGAATCTCTGATGCCAAGAATTAAAACAGTTCTGATGGTAACGCTTGATTTAATCCATTTCAAGCATGGTGGATCTACAATAATAAAGTGGTCATTGAGTACTTTCTTAGTCTACCGATATGGAAAACAGCTTCAAGTAATATGCAGCTTTATCAAAAGTTTTGGAATAAATTAGCTTATAAAATAGTTTTGTCCTCTGATATATGGTTGATAAATATGGAGAAGCAGTTCACCCTCTGACCCTTTTTGGATGACTAAACTGTTTTTCTTTTTTGGTTGAATATTATGCATATATCTTTCATCATGCAATAATCTCCATCTATTCTGCTGGAAATTATTGAAGTAGCCAGTTTTAATGAGCCTGCTCTTTAGAAGAAAAAAAGTGACAGTCCCCACACTTTTAATTTCTAGTGAAAGTATGCAGCAGTCAGATCTGCCTGAAGCATCTCCTCATTGATTAAAAAACTGCTTCTTTAGACACGCAGGGACATTTGGCCATCATCTGAAGTGGACTTCATAATGACATGACATAAAGTGGAGGAAACTGCCAAACCCCGCGGCCCTTTTTGCTTCTCCTCTCTTTGTAAATTCCTTCCCAGAAGAGATTGTGTCTCTGCAAAACTGTTTTGTAAGTCTTTGCATCTTCCCCCCATGTTGACCCGCCCCAAACTCCACATCTCTCCCAGCTCTCATCATCACTAATGGTGGAGCCAGGAGAACCATAGAGAACACACCATATGCTGCTTCCAGTAATCGGCTCATTAGGTGCCAGCCTGCTTACTCTCTGCCTGAATGAAAATGTGCAATATCAGAGACAGCCAGATGCCCCCTGTACACTTTCACATGTGCAAACAAACAAGCATGCCCATATGTGCCTCCATAAACAGTCACACGTTCAAAAACACAATCTGCTGTGCACACGCTTTGCATGTGCATTAAGTGTTTTGGGTCTCATGGTCAATAATTAACATTGTATTTTGTCTGGCAGCGTGAAGTCTGCCTCCCATCAGTATCTGATTTTTCAGACCTTTGGAGCAGCAAATTTTATGTTTGAAAGGCTGACAGAAAGTAAATGCTTTAAATGTTGAGATCCTTAATACCTTCACTGATTTTTCAGATGCAACACCCATTTAAAATAAAAAAAATCCATATGGTTTTTAAAAAAGTTGCTGTTTTCCAAGCAAGGTAATTCCATCCCGTTTACTCAGCAAAGCAACATAAGCATATACGATTGGTATCAACTAAATGACCTCACTCTCCAGTAATCCAATATCCCTTTAATGCAAATATCACCAACTCACAAAACGTTGTGTGTATTCTATTTAAGCAGGTCTAATCTACATGTTTTAATTTGCCATGTCCATCAAGCTTGAATTTACAGGATATCTTATAAACAAATGATGAGAAAAAACACCATAAACACATGTTTATCTTTTACAGTTACTTACAAAGTCATCATTAGACATCATAGAAACATTTCCATTGCTTTATAGGTCCATCCATCCATTTTAGGGTTGGAATTGGAGCCCATTCTATCACTGGGCAAGCAGTGGGATACACTCTGGACACAGAGAAAAACAACAAACAACCAGAAAAAAACACATTTACTCCAAAGGACAATTCAGAATGTTTAGCAACCTAGCTTTGGATGGTGGGAGAAAGCTGGAGTACCTGAGAACCCCGGCTAACACAGGAAAAACAACCAAACTCCAAACAGAAAGGCTACTGCCCGAGCCAAAGTTAGAACTAGCAAACTTTGTGCTATGAGGCTGTGGCGCTAACCACTGTGCAGCGCACTATCATAAACCTTAGAGGTTTTTGTTTTTTTAAGCAGGATCTGTCCTTATAAAAGAGGACAGATCCTGGTAAAAATGAGTCATCCAGGTAGGATTGTCTTATAAAACAGTTTTCCAGAACTGCTTTTTTAAACTTACATAGTAGCCTATTATGAAACATCCTGTCTCAGAGTGATGAGGATTGGACAACTGAAATTCCTTATTATAGATCTGTCCTAAATGTGCCCTGAAAAGCCTCCAGCTGATTCCAAGTGCTGCAGTAATCCCCAGTTCTGACTTCTGTTAAATCTATAATAGAATTAAACATTTGTTTCCTCATATCTCTTCGATTTATACCTCATAGTTATCAAGTTCCATTTTATCTTAAAGTTCTATATATTGCAAACAACACGCCACTCTCAGACTCCATGTTGATTTGTGGTTCCTTGAGTCTTTACAAGTAGAATGAGAGAGAAAACTTTTAGTTTTCAGCCCCTTTTCTGGTGAAAGTAGCTTCCAATTTGGGTTGAGGATTAACATCTCTAACATTTAGGCTTAACTTTATGACCATAAATCGAATCAGGCTTTTTTTTTTTATAAAGCATTTTTCATTTTTCCTACAAAAAGGAGCACAAATGCTCAGTATTTTTAACCCTTGTGTGGTGTTCGTATTTTTGTTACTTAGCCAGTGTTCATGGGTCTGGTGGACCCGCTACAGTTTTGGGTTTTTAAAACAACACAATCAAAAAATTTTACATGAAAATACTCAACAGATGTTTACTTAATCACAATTACAAGCCATATGAACAGCAATCATGGTTAATATTTGCCCTTTACCTTTTATAGAACACATTTATGGATTAATGTGCAACTCGTTTTTTTATTAAAATGTAATATAAATATGAAAATCAGTTATAATCAAATGAAGTAAGTGGAAAAAAACACATTTACAAATGAAGCAAGATGTTTCACAACTACTGATTTCATTCAGCTCCTGTCCTAGCCTGTATGAGGTAAAAAAATTGTCACATGTGATGTTGTGTCCACTGAGTCCCTGAGTCAGGTCCTGGACAACTCTCATCCCTTGATTTTT
>JBAMHV010000004.1:26899154-26915842 GCA_037177535.1 Pseudomugil gertrudae | reverse complement strand
AACTGTTAAATATAGGTAAATTGGATTAAATCTGAATGTGTCACCTTAAAGAGGGGCTTGAACCAGTTTTTTGAGTGAACTGTCCGGTCATCTGATGAAACACGTTTATAGCATCCACGACCTGCTGACATTCCTCTCTGTCTCTCTGGTAGCCTAAAGGTGATATACATCCTGTGTCCAACAAATAAAATATTTTTATATTTTACAACGTCATCTATATGATTTACATTTCAGAAAAGTCCTTTTTTTTTTTCCTGCTGAGCCGTCATGAAACTAAGATGGATTAATATTTATCAGGGGCGTTACCTGACCTTTTTATAGCCTAGGCGTGATAAGATGCTCCCTCACTTTAGTGTCAATTCTGATAAACAGAAACAGGCATGGGACGTGCGTGTTTCATACATTAGGAAGTAAATGTGCACAGTATTTACTGTTTTCCATACGTACGTTACCTTTAGCCATCTTTGCTTTTTTAAACCAAAGTTTTATAAATGAGGCCCCTGGTGTTCTTTGGCAAATGCCAGTAGGGATACACAGTGTGAGCACAGGCCACACTTGTGGACATCAGGCCCTCATTCCACTCACATAGTCTGTTTCTGAGATTTTGAGCAGAAACACGAACATTAGTGGCCTGCTGGAGGTCATTTTGAACGACTTTAGAAGTACTATTCCTAGTCATCCTGGCACAGACGAGCAGTGGTGAGCAGTCCTGCTGTTGGGTTTTTGTCCCCCACTACATCTCATGGTATACTAGCCTGCTTCCTGTCATCTCTGCTTTCCTCTGGACACTGTGCTGGGAAACACAACAAACCTTCTTGCTGCAGCACACTTAGAAGTGTCATCTTGGATGAATTGCACTAACAACTTCTGTAGGTTGCAAACACTCTGTCATGTTACCTTTAGCAAAGTGCAAATGTGACCAAAAGTCAGCCAGAAAGGATGAAGACAGGGAAATGGTGTGTGGCCACCACCAGTAATTACCACTCATCTGTAGGGGTTGTCTTGCTAATTGCCTCTCAATTGTACTTGTGTGTTCCATTTATGCAACCGCAGGTGAAAATAATTCACAGTGTTCATTCATAAATAGACAGATTTATATCTTAGATGTGGGACATACTTTGAGTTACAAAGTAATGTTTGTGTTCCTTTATTTTTTCAAACAGTGTATATTTAGTTTACTAGGCTTTGGTGGGGAATATTAATTTGTTTGCAGTCTTCATCTTGATAATAAGAAGTCACTAAATCATGCAAATATTGCTGTCATACTTACTATCATATCTTCTGTAAGTACAGTCCTTTTGAGCAAAAATTCAGACATGATGATTCCTAGCACTTCTGTGGGCATTTCTCTATGTTATAAAGAATAACTATAATCAAGCAGCATTATTATAAGCCAAAAAGGGACTTTGGATTTTTGTAAATAGCAGCGTTAAATGTTCTTTGCAATTCAAAAGGATTTTGCTAAATTTTAGGATGATTTCACAAAATGTCACAATGTCTTAACACGTTTTAACTTCTGAGTTATCTTGTCACCCCACAATTAAAGCAAAGGAAAAAAGAAACGTTTGCCTTTAGGTTTTTAGTAGTCCTGCTTAAGGAGAAATGTAATGTTACCTAAGATTTTCCTCAGAGCTTAATTTCCTTCAACAAGGCCACTGGGGGATGAGCCTTATCGAGTGGTAGCATGGGAAGATAAAGTCTTGCTAGATGCCATATCTGATCCACATATCTAGGGGACTAATGTATGATGTATTTGGGTAATATTTATGTTGAAGTGCATAATGGCTGATTCCTCCATCCATTCATTTTCTGCTGCTTATCCAGGGTCTGGTTTCAGGAGAAACTGTCTAAGCAGGGGACCCCAAACTTCCTCTTTCTTCAGCCACATAACCCAGCTCGTCTGGGGCAATCTTGAGTTCCCAGGCCAGCAAAAATCAATTGAGCATGCCCTGGGTCTTTCTTTCAATAAAAGCTAGAGGACCTTATCAGAGGATGAGAGGAAAAGAAAAAAGGAACCGAGCAGGAAATAAAACATGATTCAATATTGTGCTGGCTTTTACTGGCTGGAGAGACCTCAAAGAAGAGACAGTATGCAAGACAATCTGCAACAGTTTAATAATGCTTTCTTAATATAACCTCTACTGTTGAGAAACCACACCATTTGGGATGAACAATAACATATTAGGTTACAAACTTAAGCAAGGCTGCTTCAGATCATTGCAGCTGCAGTGTTTAATATGGATCAATTACATCTATCTACTTTGGTCTTTTGGTCGTGTTATTAACAGTTTTCATTAAATAATTCTTAACAGGCTGTTTAAACATGTATAACAACATGTAAACTATTTATTGTCATACAAAGACATAAAAAGATAGTAAAACACATCAAGCATTGGCATAATGTGTATGAATGGATTTTTGTGTAAACATCATTATAGCAGAGTTTAATTGTTCACATGGTAACTGAAAGTGCTGTGTGTGCATTATTTGTTCTTTTACAGCTGCTCAGACATGGAGTTTCTCATTCAAACATTGTCAGATTGCATTTACCAACCCCAACACAACTTCACACACTGTGTACATAATATTGTAAACATCATAAACTTTCTGGTCCATTGCAGCAGATGTTTTCTTCTTCCAATGGCCTTTTACCATAAATCTCAAAGCTATACCTGTTGTCAGGAAAGTATTCAAAGATAAGTAAAGTGAGGAAGAAAAAGATAGTATCTCGTCACACAGCAGCAGGTTTGACAGACAGCAACATTGTGATTACAGTGATTACAGGTGGGCTCATTACTCTCATATCAATAACAACAATGGTATCAATATTAAATAATAATAACATAGTAATAATACAGATACTTTGATGTTAGGAAGGAACATTTTCAGAATCTTCACAAGTAAGGAGGATAAAAGTTTTCTTTTTCCTTTCTCTTTTTTGTGTGGAAATATGCCTAAATCAGCATCTCTCTCTGTGAGATAATAACAACTTCAGATTTTTCTCAACAGTAATACCTGTTGTCCATACCTTAAAGAAATGAATGCATTTCATTTCACAGATTCATCTCACTGCAAATCCGCATCGAGAAAACTTTCACTGTATTTCATACACAGTATATTGCAGTATTGCACATTCCCAACATTAATCTTTTTTTTGGAGTTTTGTTCTGCAGCTCACCTCATTCTCAATGTGATTCCGGCTTACACGTAAAACTGGAGATGAGATGAGGTCATGTAAAAATAAAATTATGCATTTCAAAAGCTGTTCTGTGTTTATGAGCTGCAGCAAAAAAAAAGCCTAAATGAAACAGTTCCAGATGTCTGAGTTGTGTAACTGGTTGGATGCATTCTACCAGCACTGCTTGGTGTTTGGGATGGAGCTGCTAATGCTTTTTTCCAGGTGTTACTGATAAATCAGTTTCCTCATTTTGTTATTGCATGTTGTTGTCAGGTTGATTTTGTTGTATTATTAGTTATTTAAATAAGGTCAGTACACATTATAAACACTTTTGTGTAAATATGTACGATTTTAGCCTTTGGCTAATTTCTCTTTGTTGTCCCTGGTCATGTCATTGTTATAATCCTGGGGTGAGCAGGGACGGAGTTGAGGACCCAAGGCAGGCAGGAATATACACTGTAGGACAAACAAGCTGCAGGTGAAGTAAATTAACTTAACGAAAACCAGGTGGAACTAATAAACGGTAAACAAAGCTAGACTAAAACATAACAAAAACAGGAAACATACCAAAATAATAAAAGAAACACAGATGAACACACACAAACCCAGATGAACACACACAAACCCTGACAGTCATGTCATGCAAAACATCACATAGTCTTAAGAAATACAACACAATTATATAAAATAATGTATGTATGAAATAATGGTTCATCCCTTTTGTTGGACATTATGGATCATTATACAATGCATTGAACAAGTTAATAAAATAAGTAAATGAAAATTAAAAAAATAACCTGATTACATCCTTGAATAGACCTATGTAAAGTCTGTCTCTTACACTGACATTTAAAGGGCCAATATTATGCAAAATCAACTTCTATTAGCTTTTAATCTTCTATTAGTGTTAATTGTACCTTAAATCCCCAAAGTAGTTTTGTTTTTCATCAATGTGTTTTCATCAATGTGGAGCAAGTCATATTCTCAGTTCCGGGTCAGAGACCTCAGCAAGAAATGAGTGGTATGGCAAAACTATAGTATGGCGCATGTTGCAAAATGTATAATATCATAAATGTGTATAGGATACACTGTGAAACTGCAAATATAACATAATATAGGACCTTCAAAGGGTTTGAAACAACCTGGGTGGTTCGTCTCTTCTTTAACTTGCATGGCACATGCATTCTTTACATTATGGACTTTTGACATGCATTTGCAGATTTCAAGGTGACTTGTGTTCACAGACAGTGATTTCTGGAAGTATTTCTTAGCCCATGCAGTCATTTCTAGTAAAAAAAAACAAAACAAACAAAAAACATAAAATAAATAATGTCTCTTTTTGAAATCATGTCTCTTGAGGGTCTGAATTTTGACCTTTGACTATTCTCTAAATATCTTATTGTTTACATTTGTGCATCTAAGAAGCTCTGCCTCTTTGAAATGTATATTTTATATGCAGTCAAGTTCCTGACCTCTTATCATTTAACCTTATCAGTCATCAAATGGCTCTCCAGTGGTTTCAGCACCAGTTACTTTTCTGGCCTTTGTTGACCCTGTTCCAAGTTTTTTTTTAGATGTTTTACTGCCATTAAATTGAAAATGAACTGAAACTGTAAAAGTGCAACATGTGATATGTTCAAAGGTGCCGGCGCAAATGCATCAGGTAGCAATGCCCAGCAGGTATACCATGAACCTGTATGTTTAAGTATGTTTGATCATATGTGGGTTTGTGAGATTTGCAATCGTTGTGTTGTTTTTAGATACATTTTACAAAGAATCCAATAACTTTTAGAAATTGAGCTTTTCTAAAGAAACACTATGCTACTTCAGACCTGGATATGTCTGTAATTAATACTAAGACATTCACATGATTGTGTTATTCTTGTAGCAAAACAAAAAAAAAACAAGGTATATTTGAATAATTGATTTCCTGTTTGTTTTATCAGGGGCCTAATTCAGAACCTCAGAAAATCCCAGAACCCAGAATGTTCAACACTTGATTTATCCAAATCTCAACTAAAGGGTCGTACAGTTACTCTGTATCTTTTTACTCTTACATGTTGCTGTTTTTAGCCTGTCTGCATTTCTGAGGTGTTTTTTTTGTGACTACTCTGTCATTGTTACACCCATGTTTTTTGCATCTTTGTGTTCTCTTTGAATATTATTTTAGGCAGACTTCTGTCTTTTCATTCAGTGTCTCTCTCTTTGTGGTTGTTTTAACATCTTGCGATACGCTTTTTAAAAAAATTTACCTGGACAGCCAGTTTGCATTTCTTTAAATATTCTCTTCCTGATTGTTTTTGCAATTCTTTATGTTGTCATTTTAAAGCCTCCTTTTCACTTTGCATAGCTGGATTTTGTGAAGTCGAGGAATGGTGCTTTTTCTGAACATCTGTGGGGCTGTCACTACAAGTCAATGCTTTCAGATCACACATTGTATTTGATCCTTTTTTAATATAAAGTATTGATCAGATCGGTTTTACAGTTGCAGGTAAGCTCAATGATAAAATGAGCAGTAATTATATCATTTGCCCTTGACAAAGGTATTGGCCTGAAAAAAGAATTGATTTTTTTTTCCTGAAGCTGCCTGCTGTTTTTACAGAGGTTAGACTGGGTCAGTTCAGTTCCCCACAAGGATCTACACCAGTTACTTTATGCTTTACTTTTCAGGGAAGGTGACAAAGCTGCACTAAAAGCTGCAATGTGTAAGGTGACAATCAACATGCTATTATTTTATTTTTTGTCTTGACATGCCTCACAGCATAAAATGAAAGTGACTTATCATACAAGAATGGTTCTTTCTTATCCAGCAAAGTGAATTTATTCCCATAATGTCATGTGTGTGATTGGTGCAGCAGACCGTGCAGCTTTGCAGTTTTGCTCAAGGCTTTTCTCACTCTTCTGCCAGGCTTGCAGCAGATTGCATCAATGCCACAAATTGCTCTTCTACTGACTGCCGAATATCATTGTTCTGTCAAGTCTTTTTTTTATTTTGCTGTTTCCCCATGAAAAAAAAACTGTGCATTGATATTGCCTGCTCATGCTGTTCCCCTTGAAGTTGGGTACAATCTCAACATAGACACTTCCTCTCTGCAAGGTTATCTAAATGAGCAACCATGCAGCATGTTCTCCCACCTCACTACCTCACATACCCATATCCGATTTGCCTCCATAATCCAATCATATGACCGCTCAAAGCAGATATTGGAAAATACTTTTAGCAGCTCTGACACAGAACCTGACCATGTGAGATTAGGCCATTAGATCTGTAACAATGCTGAACTGATACCATCTATAAGGATCAGAAGACACGCAGCAAGAGCAACACTATGATAGAATAGAGACAGTAGGACAGATGTGACTGACAAAGTTTGTGCATGCATGTGTGTGTGTGTGTGTGTGTGTGTGTGTGTGTGTGCGGGAGAGACAGAGAATGTTGTGGAGTGTTACTAAATGAAATCTTGCTGTATGGACACGAACTGGTTGACAGGTTGCTGTGCAATGGGAATTAGAGTGGAGACTTATTTTGACTACCACTAGAGAAATAATGAAAAGGGAAAGATAGCAAAAATGTAACAAGATACTCTTCTTCTATTATATCCATTTGCTCTTACACATATAGATATACAGTCAATTGCTTTTTTTGCATGCTTTTTTTATTAAGGACACACTACAGAAAGGATGCAAAGGAGTATTTCTCTTAATCCTGTTTCAGCACAGGGCAATATAATTGTGTAAAAAGAAAAGAGAGGTTTGTAAGACAAGAGATTGCTTTATTCAGTTTCACAATGCACAAAGTAAAAAAAAGAAAAGACATGATAAGCCGATTGTTTTTAGCAATTCAGGCATGCTGTTCTTTGCAGTTAATTAAGTTGTGTGAACTCTTATTTTGAGTCCAGACCTGACAAAGCTGCCTGACTCATTTCAGATGGGTCTCTCAGTCAAAGCTGCTGAGTACACTTTCCTATCGCCACTAAATAAACAGCTTCAGCTACTTTTCAGATCCTCCAACACAATGCATTTTTAGTGGTGCAGCTGTACACTTTGCAAGTAATGTTTTGCATGGCTGGTACTGGAGAGTAACCTGAGAAGCCTGAATTTATTTATTGGTTGCTTTTTTCTGGTTGCAGTCAATGTAAATTGTTACCAAACTTAGCAGCTGATGTATGAGCACAGTGTGTGTTTCAGGGTGGTGTGGCCATATGAGGCAATAAACCAAAACAATAGAAGAGAATGCTCCTGTTAAATGTATACAAGAAATAGGAGATTTAGGAGATAAAATGAAAACCTGCTTGTTTAACTTCAGTCACAGATTTGTGGTAAATGCAGTTAAATGAAAAGACATATGAGCCCCGAATTAGAAGAAATTCTGAATAAACTAGGCCAGCTCTGTGATGTATTTGGAAAGCTGGATGAAATCTCCAGCAGTGAGAAGTATCCAGCATGGTTCCAGCTTTTCCAACCTGCTCCCCCATTTAAAACATATTCTCACTCCTCATGCACAGCCAGTCTGACGAATAGTCAAGATTTTTTGTCTTACTTTTGGATGACTTAAGTAACCCAACATATTTACATGTGACTTCCACAAAGTCTGCACCACTGAATGCTATTACCCGACTGATTGGGACTTCTTATTAATAAATTAATTCTTCTTCTTCATTGTTAGTAATTTGACTAAGTGGGGTAATAGAATTATGCTTGGCTTTTTAGGCCATCAGTGTGTTATCATATTATTCTGCTCTTAACACAAAGAGAAAGCTCATCAGTGTTCCCGAGTTGGAAGAGATCAACAAGCATTAGAAGCTTTTTTTATCATTATTGTAAAAGTAATGGACCTGCCCCTCCACTGTGTATAACACATCCCCTTGTCCATTCTGTTTACCGGGTCTGTTCACAGCCAAAACAAGTTTGACTCCTATGGAACTGTGACAATGTAAAGAGGTTACAATGGGTCAGAGGAGAAGTCCCTAAACATCTGCAAACAATTATGTAAATAATTGCAAAGTTAGTTATTGGTCAGTACTGGCTGAAGAACAGGACTCTTCTTATACCTGTGGTATAAGAGGTTTTACAATTTTGCTTTTAGTTAACACAACAGGATTATATTCAGTTAGATTATATCCATTCATTATGTCTGTTGAATTCCAGCAAATTGTGTACCAGTGTATCAATTTAAACATGTTTTAGTTGAGTAAATATATCAAAGTCTGAACATAATGTTAGGTTCTCCAAGTTAACTAGATTAATAATGGACTATGTGCAAAAAGCATTATTAACTAATAACAAAGATGAAAGATGGAATGGTGAGTAGGGGGATTTATCTCCTCTGTAGTTTCTGTTTTCTTTCACATACACCAACTATAGTATTGATCTTATTACATTAGGATCAAATCAACATCCATACTAATGTTAGAATTAATTTTATTGATGCTGTGATCTGTCAAACCACTAATCCTATTTAATATGACTTGAATTATATGAAATGAATCATAAAATGTCTCTGAAATGTTGCCTTATGGAGTAGAACACCTCATGCTCTAGCTGAGTTCTTCTAAATACAATGATATGAAACAGGGGTCTCCAAAATCTGTCCTTGAGAGCCAATGTCCTGGAGCTGGGTGTTTCCTGCTGCAGCAGGACAGAATCAGATTGATGTGTCAACACACAGGATTGTGGCCCTCAAGGACCAGAGCTGGACTTCCCTGATAAAAATGTGGAAATATGACAGTCACGTGGGACCGGATTTGTGTATTCATTTTCTATACCAGCTTTATCTGATTTGGGCTCATGCACATTAACATTTAGAGTCAAAGTATAATCACCAATTATTGTGCATTTTCTTTTGGACAGTGTTGGGAAAATATTCATGCATAAGAAGATCATAACATCCATATAACAAGTTTCTCGCCAAGCCTGAACCAAGAACCTTCTTGCAGTGATTCATCTAACAAAAGCAGCCTATAACAGGTCACTATTGCTGCTCTGCAGATGTATTTGGCAAGGTTCTGATTTTACATTGTTTGATTTCCATGTATACTACAGCAACAGCTACATATTTTAAAGCCAAAACAGAAATATGACTAGATGTAAAAAAGAAAACAACTCTTTATTTATACATTATAAATTCCAAACAGATCTGAGCTTTCTTCACCTTCATTGTTTCCACAGACAGAGATGAAATGCTTTGAATCTGTTAAAGTTTAAAAGGCAATACAGTTATTTCATTTAATGAAAGAAAACATGCTTTTCTTATCTGTGGATTTGCCCTATGAGGCCCCACATTGTGAAACTACCAAAATTTAGTAATATTGCTTCAATATATCCTTATATTTTACTGTTTTAATAAAAACCTGAGCATTTGTGAAGTGTTGATTCACTGGGTTGAGCTGAGCATACAAATACATATAGAAGTGATTTGACTCCCAGTGGCATCATCTGGGTGTGACTCAAACTTACTTTTAAAGTTAAATGTGCTCATTTAATATATTCTCTACAATTTCATTCAGACAAACATGTCAGCATGACTTACAAGGCCAGTTTTGTTGATATTTTCTTTCTCAATGTAAAAACCCCTCACTGTGGTGCAGTAAGGGGTTTTTACAGTGTAAAAAAAGGAAACAACCCTTTAAGTTGTCATTTCTAACAGTCAAGGTGTGTAGTGTGATGCCATGTTGACAAGCTGGGTGGGATGTGTTTGTTCAAAGCAAAGTGATCGGTCCAAGTACAAGCTGGCAAAAAAAAAAAAAAAACAGTCAAGATCAAAGAAATACTGGTTACTAAATGGTGTAAAACCTTTTGTCAAGCACAAATAAAATGCATATTGTGAGAGAATACTGCATTTGATGCTTAAATGACAAAAGTCAATTAATCAGAGTTCATGTTCATAAATCTCTGGTGTGTGCAGGAGTGTGTAAAATACATCCAAGAAAAAACATGTTCTATAGAAAAAGATTATAATTCTCATAACTTTACAGAATTATAAACAATTCTGTAAAGTTCTAAGAAGAACAGCAACAGAGAACTGAAAGGACTGAAAGCAAATAAATGTGCAAAAACAAACAGCAACAAATATAAAATTGGCAGACAAGATGCATTCCTGGTATTTATTGACAGAGGGTCAGTGGGGAATCATCACATAGCTTTTTACATTGCTAAGTGTTTTTTTTCCCTCACTTAACTAGCAAGCTGAACATGGAACAGCAACTTCAGTTGGAACAGCACCTCTTCCTTAAGTCTGTCACCTCACAGCTGGATGGTTCTGGATTCTGCTGTTTGTCTGGGATCTTGTTGTGAATAATTTGTATGTTTTCCTCATGTCCACATCTGCATATATGCATGTTAGGTAAATGTAAATTGGCTTATAGGAGTAAGTGGTAGTTTGTCTCCGAGTCTTAGCACCTGCAGATTCAGATGGGACAGATTTCAGCCTGACAGGAGCCCATACAGGACTGAACAGGATAAAGATGGCATAGCATGTTAAAGCTGGATGAAAATGTTAGACATTTATAAATTGTTAATGAAGAAACATTTGGAGTTGAGTCTGAGATTTATGGCTTTCTTCCAGATGCTGGTTCTTAAAATTTAAACATGCTTCTGTTTCGTTTTGACATGATAATCTGAAATGTTTGGACAGGGGATCTTGCAAACATTCAAATATTAAGGTGACCACAGTCAACCATTCACAAATTCAAGTGGAAGAAATGAGTTTATCTTTTATTGATGTTGGTGACTTTCAACAAATATGATGCACAGTTATGGTACTCAAACTGAGGTCTCCCACATTGTGATTGCAATGAAGTCAGTAAATGGATTTTGGCCTTTGCAGCATAATAAATATCGTACAATGTAATCTCATTTCATCTCAGATAATGTGTTCACATAAAATACAAGTTAAAAAAAATCCTCATCTTAGTTACTTATTTCCAGATATTGGAATGTAGCTTATCCACAAATATTTCTGCCATCAACTGAGCTGCTTCGCACTGGTCATATAAACACAGATCCCAAAACTTTACAAAAAAAAAAAAAACTAAGCCCGCTGACGGCAGCACTGGGAATCCGAGTGACGGAGTACCATTATTAGTGAGAACAGCTTAACCCTTTATTCCTGATGCATGGTCTAATTTTTTTCAGAATTTGTTAAAGGATGAAATAAAGACTTCAGTTTTTTTTTTAATCTGACTTTTCTGACCAGTTTCTTTTAGGTTGGACTTTAAGGAGGTTCAATAATATATTGTTGGTGTGTTGTCAGTTCCCCACTAAGAACATTGCTATTTATTGTCTTAAAAGGTCCATATAATCAACAAATAATAATTAGTAATTTTTTATTGATTTTTACTTTGATCTGGATATTTGTTGGTAAGTTTGTTCTGTATATGGTATGTTTGCATCAAATAGTAATTTGATCTAATGTCCACTATAAGGAATGCACAAATCCACTGTTCATCATATCAGCTGTTATAAAACTACATGATAAAGTAAACTCTAAAACTGCTCAGATTGTGTTCAGGGCATTGACAAAAACTCTTCCTCCAAATTTAATTAATCTCTTTCAGGACAGAGATGTTCATAATAAATCTCAGGGGAGAATCAACACATCAGCTTAAAATTAGGACAAAATGAAAAAAAAATTAAAATCTATGTGTATTTCCAGGTGTGGAGTAGCTATATAGAATATCTTATTAGATTAATTAAAATCCTGTATCACCCTGGTCCAGTTAAAAAACTATTCAAAAACAAAAGGTGATGAGAAAATGACGAGAAAGTACCTTGAATAGAGAGAGTGATGTCCTCAGCACAGTGAGTCAGAGGGAGGTGGGTGTGGGGTCAGTGGTTGTTTGGGGGCTGTCCAGTGTCATGTGCATTTGAGAGTGGATTCTTTAGCTTTTCTGTCTTTACAATGATTTGTGTTTTATTGTCTTTATTGCATTATAATGTATATAAATGGTTGTGATGAGTGGGTGGGAGGGAGATTGGACTTGTAAAAGCGTTCCTTCATCCACCCCCTTTTCAAACCATGCTTTTGTACCTGTAATAAAACTGTTAGTGCTGTAACATTGTCATTTTGTAATCTGGAAGCTAAAACGTACATCTAATTCTGATGCTTGCTCAGATGAATTCAAAGTCTGCTGTTGCTGACAATGACAGGATGAATGAATGTGCAACCTGATCTTCTGTGATGCTGGACATACATAGCAAATCTTTCTTAATATTTTGCACTGCTTTTGATGAGAACCTGTTAACAGGTAACAAGAATATGTTACACCTGTGTGTACTCCAGAAGAGCAGAAAAAAATGTGTTTTCTCAAGTGATAAGAGAGGTGAATGTATATGCCCTTTAATAATATGTCATATAGATTTTTGTACATCCACACTGTTAAACCTTTTTGCCATGTAACTGGAACTGGAAGGAAGGATTTAAATGCACACTCCACACCAGAAGCATAAAATCAATGTTCTTTAATGCAGACTGAAAAGTAGGATCAAAGTGGGAGATACAGACAGGGAAAGACATCCAGGGAGCTAGGCAGAACAAAGCATGCAGGGTTATAACATTGCCAGCAACAGTAAGAAGTATATTGTAATCATGGACACACAAGGGACACACAGTAACTAGTAGGGCACCAGTGTGTGTGTATGATGTATGACAATACATGACATTCAAGCAGTGAAAATATCTGAAGGAAACTTGTTTTTGTTTTGCCATTTCTGAGTGACAAATATATAATAGAATTGTTTTTCTGATCAAAGTAAATTTTGTTTAAAAATAGTATTGATCCTGAACAATCTTATTGATTATCATAGGAGTTCTGATAATGATTCTAAGAATATGTCTAATGTTACTTTGGAAGGTTTAATTATACATTTTAAAAGCGGTCGTTTATTCCAGAGTATTTGAAAGAGTGTTACCATTTTTCAGAAGAGTCTTTAATTTATTTGGCAAAGCTTTTAAACCTCACAAACCATGGGTCAGCTCTCACACAGAACATGTTCTGTGCATTGTGTGACAGGGACATTTCTGTACAGTGTGGGTGATGCAGAGCATGTGGGGAAAGCAACGTTGTGCAGAGCTGTTAGTAAAGTATGTACTAAAACGTCTCCTACACACATCTTTGCAGCTCCCGGCAACAAACCGCTGCGTGTTATTAAAGAAGAGTTCCACAGAGATGCAGAATGATCAGATACTTGATTTGCCAAAAACGACTTTAATGAAAATTTTTACAAAAACAATTCTCATTTTTTCATTTAATAAAAAGAAAAGAAAAATAGATTTATATTGATTATTTTACATAAGGTTTAACACGTATCAGACTTATCATCTTCACATACAGTCCCCACACTGAGGCGATGCTCCAGTGTTTTGACTTCCAGTTTGCCTTTTTAATAGTAAATTTTCCCCTCCATTTTAAGCTGTTTAAGGTATATATATATATATATATATATATATATATATATATATATATCCATAAAAACTAATGTTCATTAATATAATAACATACATGTTCATGGAACAGCAGACATGTTCGTACACTGCTAAGCTTGGCTGTTGAGGCAGAAGGACTTTCATGTATGTAAATCTACAGGCAAATTCTATCAAAAGACAATGAAAATCTGTTACTATCTTATGGTAAAAGGAGGCATGCATTAGATAGTATGTATCCTCTATGGGCCCCAGCATTTTCAAGTTATGTCACAGCAGAAGAGATCTCTCCATCTTCATCCTACAGTATGTAAATTCCATTTGTGGCCATGACAAAGTATTACATTTAAATGCAACCTTACTGCTTGCCACCAGTCACTTACAACTGAGACACACTGGGTGCATTCTGGAGGGTCCAATAATATGATAGACCCATCAGAAACTGCAAGATGATAAGCCCATTCCAAACATGTAAGAGTATTAAATAAGATTACAGTATACATCATAAACAGCTGAATAAAACAGGTCTGCATGATGCACAAGTAAATGAATACTGTTAATCACAAAGACTTTAAGAGACAGCAATGATGCTTGTTTAGAATAAGAATATATGTAAAAATATGAAAAAGTTAATGGTGGTAAGCTTACATATCTCTAAGTCACTGTGTCATTGGAGGAACACTTGATGAAGAACCCCAGGAATCCATCAACCATCGGTCCCTTTCGTTAAGGGACAGAGCTAACTTGTTGGCTTGGGTGAGAGGAGGTGGTGGTGGCCCCCCACCAGTTAGATGGGTCTCATTTTTCTGTTAGGTACATGACAGATAGAATGGAGTAACAATGACTTAAAAGGCCGACATAGCGCCAGTAATTTTTTTTATTTCCATTTGACCTTTTTGAAGATTGTTTTTGTGTTTCATCTTGATGTGGGACAGAGTTCTTCTACCTCTACAGAGATTACATCTTAACAGATAAATTGGCAGCATCAATGTACTCTTACACACCTGTACTGGTGACATAAATAAAGTAAGGCTTGAAAAGATATGCAACTGGATATGCAAAAGGATTTTTAAAATGTCATTTTAATGAAAATAGAGTAAATGTGATTAAACCTTCGTGTTTACTCTGTCAGTTATTATTTCCCAGCCAACTCTTACTTACTTTGATGCGGCTTTATTACTTTTTACATGAAAATGGCCTTGAATATTTCATAAGTATTGTTAAAACCTCCATTGCCGTCTTTATAAAGTATGCTGCCCATTTCTTCTCACTGTCAGTTTCCATAGTGAATCATGATTTCGGTTATCCATTGATAGAGTCTTAATGTTTTCTGTCTGCGTACATATCAACTCTCAGTTACCAGCAGGAGGTTGATTGAACTAACACTTATCGGGGGTTTTGTAACCAACATACTCAGAGTAAGCAGGTTCTGGGTAAGTCAACCTTGAGGGCGAAATTTACCAGATAGTAAGTTAAACCGGCTTTCTGGAAAAAAGCTTCAACAAAGCTTTTTCAGGTCTTCAACAAACTACAAATGGGTTGGTAGATCTGGGGCCGTCATGTTTGAATAGCCTACAATTATTACAATTTTCTACAGATAGCATAATGTTTATCGGTTTCTTTCTGAAAGAATTTTGCAACAATGTATTTATATTTGCACATATACATTGTATATTCTGTGTTCCCATTTACAGTTCAAGACTGATCGGTTATATTTTTAAATAGTTTATCTAGTTAATACAAGTCATTCAGAAAAACTCATGTGTTACTGGCCCACAGCAGAATGCAATAAAATAGTTCTTTATGTATGCATTGTTTGTTCGTGATTGCAAACATCAAACGGAAAAGTTCCTATACTATACAGTCTTCATCTCTTATTCTGTATGAACTGTGCTCTAAATGACATTGTATAAATGTAATCGAATGAACACATTAAGTTTAGAAGAGTGTCTTTAGAGCTAAATGCTTTCTTTTTGATTACCTGTTGAAGATCTATGTTTGATGTTTTAAGGTTTATTATTTATTCAGTGGGTAGAGAATCAGAAAAACCTCAAGTGAAAAAAAATACCACCAAAAACAGTGATTTAGTCATGTTGTAATGTTTGATTTTTTCACACATTTATGCACTAAAGTGTAGGTGATACATGCAATTATATAAAACCCTACCCAAATTGCTAAAAAGTACATCTTTCATCCTTCTGAGTGGCCTTAACTCTTAGTGTAATAGATTTTAAAAGTTAACAACGTGATGGTATCACAGTAGATGCAGATTTGGCTGCAGCACATCCATGAGGAGGATTTCCTTTCTCACCACAGAACAAAGGTGCTTAACTGGGTGACTGTAGAGACAATTGGAGTGAAATAGAAAAGGAAGCAGCAGGGAGATAATTTGAGCTTTGTGACATGATGCATTAGCCTGCTGAAAGAAGCCAAAAGAAGATGATACATTTGTTATGTAGTGATATACACAAACAAATATACTGACCAAATACAGATAGGCTGTGGTGGTTAAACCATGACATGTTAGTCCAAAGCAACCCAAAGTCAGTCAAAAAATTCTCCCCATATTATTACACTAGCAGCAACTATCTGATCTGTTGATCCAAGGCGAGAAGGATACGTGATTTTATGTTGTTTCTGAGTCTACCATCAGAATGTAGAGTTAAAATGGAGACACGTATGATAGATCAAATTTTTTCCATCTTCTGTAGTCCAGGTTTGGTGAGTTTCTGGGAATGTTATCCTCAATTTCGTGTTCTCGGCTGACAAGAGTGGCACCTAGTGTAGTCTTCTGCTTCTGTAGAAGCAGTCCTCAAGGGCCACAATCCTGCATGTTTTACATGTATCCCTGCTGCAACACACCTGACTCAAAATGATCCGTCATTGTGTAGTACTTCATAGGCTGCTGGATCCACTTAAGCCAGATGGGACAGAGATGCATTGAAAACCTGCTGGATGTTATAATCCTGGGGTGAGCAAGCATGGAGGAAATATGTGGACCCAAGCAGGCAGGAGGCAGAGGCAGACTGATGCAGGGTAATGAGGTTTATTATAATACAAACTAAAGAACTAACTATGAACTACAAAATA
>JBAMHV010000004.1:26859563-26890790 GCA_037177535.1 Pseudomugil gertrudae | reverse complement strand
CCCGTTGACAGCTGGGATTGGCTCCAGCCCCCCTGCGACCCCGCTCTGGGATTAAGCGGTAGAAAATGGATGGATGGTATATTTATAAAGTTAACTTTTTTTTAAATAATTACTGAAGCACATGATTAAGATAATAAGCAAGGCAAATTTATTTATAAAGCACCTTTCATGTACAGGACAGCTCAAAGTGCTTTACACTACATAATAAAGAACTTCCCAGGTCTCGGGTGATCTTAGCAGGTTAGGTTTAGTCTTCAATTCAAAAGGTCTTTTTTTGCAACATCAGAAGTCGCTACCACATGGGAGATTCATTTCCACACTTCAAAGTCAGGCCTAAAGCTCACTTAAACATTCTCATTTCAAAAGACCAAACAGCTGTTTTATTAGGTTTTATTAAATTGATATTTCCAAAACAATGTCTTTTATAGTATGTTTGCTTTTCAAGAGGATTTGCACATGAAAGAAAAAAGAAAACAGAGCTATGTATGAGATTTGAGTGTGGGTGGCTCTGAGGGTCCCTGCTTTTACATAAAGCTAACACTTGGGTTGGGAGTCTCCTGCAGAGCTCCCAGGTCATCAAAACTGTTTGTACTCATGTGCCTATAGGGGTTTGACTGAGGCATTTCTCTGTTGTATACACAGATACTCCAGTGTTAAGCTGCTGGGGGTTCATGCTCTATGATGGGTTGCCTGGGTTTCAGGACTTCTCTGTTCTTGTGACTCTTTATCATTATTGTGGGCACAGTTGTATTTGTACAATCCTACTCTTTAAAAACATCCTATTATTCATATCTTGTACTGACACTCACTGACTTGCATGTTCATACATTTCATTTTGTTGTCCTGTCCTTGTCACCATCAAATATGGTTATGTCTCCATATGTTGCTGTTCATATTTTTTTTCAGATGACTCAAGTCTATTAAATTGTTATATTTTTCTGTATATAATCAAATATAACATTTACATTTTACTGTGTTACAAAACAAATAGTTAAGAGTGGATAAACCTAAAACTACCAGGTAATTGTCTATTATTAAAACATTAAAAAGTACATGTCAAAAGATGAGTTTTAAGTAGCCATTTGAAAATGCATCGAAGTCTGAGTATGTGGACTGAAGGGTTCAGGAAGGAATGTAGCGGTGGAGGAGTTTCACAATAAAGTTGTAAATTGCATGTGTGAACACAATATTGATTTAATGGGTGGCAATTCAATTACTGCCCTATGTTAGATTCAGTCACAATCATATAGGTAAAATGAACACAGTCGCTGCTGAACAGGAAATAAGGAAAAAAAAAAGTTCTTAGATTTTGAAGACATGCCAATCAAAAATCTATAGAACCCTTATTGTTTGGGAAAGGTTTTTACAGCTCGAAAGTTGCTGTATGTGTCACAAAGTCAAGGGAGTGGACCCAACGAGCAGGCAGATATTGGAGCTGAGATATTGAAGACTTTATTGGTGGAAGATAATCCAGTGAGATGGTGAGTACTGCAAGCAGGCAGACAGATGAACCAGGAAGGTGGCAGAGTCCTGGAAGAAGGCGTGGCACAAGACAGAGAACATACTTACATAAATCAGCTTTACTAGTTGCCAGCTGTATTCAGAAAGAGGATTGGCATGCAGACCATAGATGTTTCACCTTGTTTTGTTTATTGTTATAGTGAAATGAGGACAATCAGATTGTGCAGGTTATGTGCACATACATGGCTGACTCACTGCAACTCTGACACAAGAAAGCTCCCCCATAATCAAGCTTTCAGTATGTTAGAGTGGTTGGTTTTCAACCTGACACACTTTGAACTTTTTGTGGCAAGTATGCAACATAAAGTTGTGGGTGACAGTTTTATAAGGGCTTTTCAGACTTACTCGCCCAAAGCCTGCTTTGAGTCTTTTAAGATGTGTCAGTGTGGGGATGTCTCACAGACAGCATGCAAAGTGCTTTGATCACCCAGATCCATAAGACAATGAGGAAGGTACAGCCCATATCGCTGATTAATGTTCATGCTTAGCTGTTCCCTGTGATGTTGGCGTCTTGACCGGAGGCTTCTTGCTCAAATCAATTAATCTAGACCAGGTGGATTTCATTAAAAATCTCTGGAGGTGCATGGTAAGCTTGCACCTAAAGTTTGAGTGAAACAACTGTGCATTTCAATATATATATATATATATATATATATATATATAATTTCCCTGAGGGAGTCATCCAAAAGGATATATTAAAGTTAAGTCCATATATGACGTGTTTAAACAAAGTTCAGATTTTCTTTATTGTGTCCTTATATTATTTCAGCCATGGTTTTCCTTTATTTTGACTTCAAAATTAGCAAAATAGACTGAAAAACTAAAATTTTCTTAAATGGCATCTCAAATAAAGCCATCAAATGAACCTCACTCAGCTAAACTCTAAAGCCATCACACGCATCACAAACACAATATTACAGGATCACACTCACCCACTTCATCAGTATTTCACATTACTACAATCTGGATGCAAATACAGAACTTTGAGATTCAATAGAGCTTCAAAAACAGTTTCATCCCCTCAGCCATAACTGCACTGAACCACACATGAACACTCAGTATCAGGACCTGCTGCTTTTTGTCATTGTCTGTTGTTGTTGTTGTTGTATGTCGAAACATGTCTGTAAATTGTACAGTTTTCTGTGAAAACAAATTTCCCATAAAGGGACAATAAAGTAACTAACTAACTAACTAAAAACATATTTCATTTTCTGATGTTTTTCTACATTTGTAACACCATCAATCCAGACACTTTGTTTTCTCTTGTTATCCCTGATGTCAAGTAGCTACAGATGATTTTTTTATTTGGATTCTCTGCATTTCATGATAAAAAAAAACCTTTGGGGGAGAAAAGAAAAAGCTACCATGATGTTGTTCATTGAACACATTTATTTTATTGTTAACATTGTACTAAACAAAACCTATTTGTATACAAAAAAACCTAAATATTAGCTTGTTCAGAACAGGCAACAGTTAAAAATGAAAGGCAATTAGCAAGACAAACCATACATGGAAATTGTACTGCAGGTGTTGGCCAGAGACTATTCATCATCATCTCTAGTATTGTGTCATGTTTGCATTTTGCCAATACTGTCAATATTAGAGGTAACATAAGGCAGTGTCTGCAACTCATTGAATTTGTTCAGATATTGAACTCCTGCCATTTCTTCCAGCACAGTGTCCAGGATGTAGTGTGATACCAGAGGACAGGTTAATATACCAAAGACAGGGAGGGAATTTTTGAAGGACACCAACACTATCTGCCCTATTGTGCAAGGACAAACAGGAGGAGCACTGCCAGAGCACAACAAAAATTACTTTCACCAGGTCACTAAATACTTGTTTCTCCTCATTTGTCAGAAACAAACCCCATGAGGGTGGTCTGAGGGACCCACATCATGATTTTGAGCGTGTGCTCATTGCCCAACACTCTGCAGCCTGGCTGGCAGAGAACACCAGATTGGCAGATTGACCAGTGGTGTCCTTTGCTTGTCAGAGATAAAAGCAAAAAAAATGCTAACAAATAGCACATACAACAGATGTGAGACAGTCTGGAGATGTCATGGAGGATGTCCCGCTGCCTGCTACTTCCTCCAGCTTGACCAGTGGAGCAGTGAGACAACTATGGTCCGGGGAGGTAATCTTGGATGGCTGTAGACCTCCATGTGCCAGCCAGAGCTTCCTTGACTGCCAAGTATGACATCCAACAGAAAGGGAAGTCAGTTTCTCTGAGAAATGAGTTAAGTTGCCTGTCAAAAACTTGGTCAAGGGTAAGCCAAGAAAGCAAGATTGGACAAGCAGGCAACATTATGTCAGAGTTCCAAAGTTGAATCATGGGACAAAGCTGAGGCAAAATGTAGAAAACAAGGTTTAAAAGAAATAAAAACCGAGGAGTAGGTTTAAAAGCAAAGGATAACAGATGAATAGCATGAAAGGGATTTTGAGATGTGTCATACTTGCAGACTTTCTGTCTTGCAGTGGGTCTGATGAAGCCCTACACTGAACACATTGTAGTTGTTTTTTTTTTACTTTATTGTGTGGCATATCTGTGAAATCCTCCACTATCCCCAGCAGCTTTTACAGCACTCATTTCTAGAGATTCAGAATAAGTTGCTGCAGAGTTAATCTCAGCATAGCAATCAAGGCTGTGTCTAATACCATAGTGCACTGGAATGTAGTGTGTAGTGCGCACTCCACAATTTTTTCTGTAGTGCGCACTATCGTGGGTAAGTGCCGTCTCAAATGAAACACTGGCTGATGGGCACCTACCAGCAATGATGAACAACCTGTTAGACTCTTCTGCTCCATGCCAAAATGATTATTTTGTGTCCAGTACATGGCTAAAAACTGATAACATTTACATATGCAAAATGTACTGGATCGGTTACCACAGTCTCAGACAAATGATCAAATCCATAAGTTCTTAAGCACAATATTAGATATTTAGCAAGCTACGGTATACATTTGAACCTTAACAAAATAACTTCATACTCACATCTATACAAATTAGCCTCCGCTATTATTAGGAAAGTCCAGCACTTCCTTTTTTGCTAGATCAGCAAGACGGGGTCAGTTAATTGCGCGAAGTGTCCATCGTGTGAAAACACTAGATTTTTAAATTAGGGCAGCATCTGGGTACTTTCAGTGCACTGACTTTTTTGCTTAAATGTCAGTATAAATTATGCACTACGCACTTAAACTTCTTGCGCTTTATAGTGTTAGTGCACTGATTGAGACACAGCACAAGTCCCAGGCTCTGATGCTGCTGAACCAGCAGACGACTGCAAAGCTGACTGCACTTTCCACAACAGATGCAACATCTTGGTTCAGACACTGCAGAGTCCTCAGAGTATTTCTGCAAATGACAAAATTTGGATTTGTATTGGAAGTCTTAAATGAACAATGTGAAGAGAAAAGATGAGAATACAATCCATTGTGGTGCTCCTGTGCTGCTGACCACTATCTCAGTCACTCAAACTGACAGTATCACAAACTTGAATAAATGATTTTTTTTATTTTTACCAATATATACATGTTCATTACATGGAATTCTTACATATAGCTACATTGAATATTGCTAACAATACATTTGGAAACAATAGGGCCATTGATAGGACACATGGGCCTATCAAATAATACCCCTTACTGTATTTACCGGCCACGTTATCTGTCATATAGCCTACATCCATTTCCTGTTTTAACATGTTCACAGCTACAAATCCAATGGCAACTTTTTGGGTTATCATTTTTTTGTATCTGTATCTCTGGAACTGTTAATCTGTATCTCTGGACACAAAAATAGGTCATAGAGGTAACTTTTAGCATACTATGTTGGCTGTACAGCTGCTGGTCCAGGCTGCAATGCTATCAACTTGTGAGAATTACTGTTTTTTGGAAAGAAGACTGTTACTTTTGTATCTGTAACTCTATAATTTTCAATTTTGTGCTCTCAGTTAAATAGTTTTTAAAGAATAATTTAATGTTTTTTTAAAAATGTAATTTTCTTTGAATGATTGAAGTAAAAAAAGATCACAACAGAGGGCATTACAAGTAATTAACAGTATTATTGTAGACAATATAAAGCTGTGGCCACTGAGAGCGAAAACACTGCTATCACCATGCTGTGATAAAGTTTAGGATTAAATTGGTTTTGGATCAGTGTTGTGACCCCCATTAAAGTTACAAACGCTGGACCAACATCACTATCACCTCTTTCAACTGTAAAAGAGAAGCTTCAGTTATCTGAGTGAGACCCAAGTTGTTACTGGGTTGTACTTACATGAGCATGTGTAAATAAAGTTCAGTCTGACCTTAAACTGCTCACAACTTAAATAAAATGAGACACAACTTGAGAGAAGACCAATGAACCCATTAAGTTGATGAAGGCAAACAAAGTCTTTATTAAGGCCATGCATGTTAACTCTACAATGTTGCAGCTTTTGTTTTAGGAGGAAAACTGAGGAGGAGGAAAATTTAAGATTTTACATTGCATCTCTTATTAATACAATGACATCATCCATACGCTCTTAAAACTATAACCCATCTCACTATCACTGTCTACTCAGCTCTCTCTGCCCAGTCCACTGTATGCATAATTGTGTTAAGTCATTAATAACCTATTAATATTGATGCATGTTATTTAAATGTGCAGGTCAACGACTCTGTGGACCTCATTAAGACTTGATGGGGTCAAACTAGACCTGCAGTCCCACCAGCCTGATTACACTTTTAATAGTCTGTGGCTTTGATTTAGTAGGCTCTCTCTGTCATCCATCAAAGAAGTTTTACATACATTAAAGGCAACATAGGCATAAAAGTGACACCAGATAACTGACTGTGTTCCAAACCTCACGTGCTGTAACGGCCTAATCATTGTTAAATTATAGGGGTCAATTTACCTTGACGATCTTGACACATGCTGAGACTGTGATATACTCAGTTATTTTATCTCCTCAGTGTACACATAAAAGTGTAAACTATTGTAAGATAAACTCTAAATTCAGTAACAAGACACTATTTAGCACAAAAACTTTCCCTGTACACATTGTTTCTTGCTAGAATGAAGAAATTATGATTTTATGAGGCTTTATCCCTCTCCCAAAGCCACCATCTTAATGTGGTGGAGAGGTTTGTGTGTCCTGAAGATCCTAGCAGCTATGTTGCCATAGGGTCACCCATGGCAAAAAAGTGTCTAGGGGAGGGATCAGACCAAGAGCGGCTCAAAAATGAAAAAGATTTTTACAAAACAATGCTCCCTTGCCTTGACACGGGTCACAGTGGCCCCACTGGAGCCAGACCTTGGGGTGGGGCACGAAGGTGAGCTTCTGGTAGCCGAGCCTTTGCCCATGGTGCCCGGTTGGGCTCAGGCCAAAGAAGTTTCATGCCCCCAATCCCCTCCTGTGGTCTCACCACCTACAGAGCCGATGAGCACTCCCTCTGGGGACTCCATCATCCTCCACGAAGACTTCAATGCTCATTTGGGCAGTGACAGTAAGACCTGGAAGGCTGTGATTGGGACAATGGGACGCCTGATCTGAACCAGAGTGGTGTTTTCTTGCTGGACTTCTGTGCTTGTCACAGATTGCCCATAAATAACACCAGGTTTGTGCACTAGAGTGTCTAATTCCACGATTGACTTTGTAGCTGTATCGTCAGACTTGAGGCTTACCAGTCCGATCTGGCAGACCCAAACGTGTCATCTGTTGGGAACATCTGTCGGAGACCCCTGTCAGGGAGAGCTTCAACTCTCACTGCCAGCAGAGCTTCAGCCGTGTCCTGAGTGAGGCAGGTAATAATGAGTCCCAGAGCTATTGTTGAGGCAGCCAGCCAGAGCTGTGGCTGTAAGGTTGTTGGCGCCTGTCGTGGTGATAATCCCAGAACTTGCTGGTGGACATCAGCGGTAAGGGATGCTGTCAAACTGAAGAAGGAGTTTGAGCAGGCATTTTTGGCCTGTGGGACCAGCAGCTGATGGGTATCAACAGGCTAAGCGGAATGCAGCTTAGGTGATCTGGCTGCTGACCTTGACCTGGGACGTTGTAGGTTGCTGGAGGGAATACTTTAAAGACCTTTTTCAATCTTACAAACACACCTTCTGATGAGGAAGCACTCCTTAGCCTCCCTGGGAAAGTCTATTCAGATGTCCTGGAGAGAAGGGTTGATCGAATAGTCAAACCCCAGATTGAGGAGGAGCAATGTGGTTTTCATCCTGGTCATGGAATAGTAAACTAGCTCTATACCCTCCTCTAGGTCCTGGGAAGACCATGGACGTTTTCCCAACCAGTCTACATGTGTTTTGTGGACTTAAAAAAGGCGTGAACCCATGTCCCTCGGGAACTCCTGTGAGGGGTGCTCCAATAAAAGTCTGAGCTTCCCTCCTAAGGCTGCTGCCCCCATAATTCAACTCCAGATAAGCAGTAGAAAATGGAAGGATTGAGAGTTATATTGAAAAAAAGTACTGAAATACTGTATACAGTTGTTAAATGTAATGCATATAGGTAACGTTTTGTGGAGCCATCAAGTCTTGTTTTTTTTTGGTTTGTTTGTTTTTTCAGTAATTATAAATCACCTATAAAAAAGACATCCAGATAATTGACTCACAAAGCTGTTTTCCTATAGGGGAAGCATGTAATATACATGTGCATTTTGATCACTAAGAAACTGGCATTTGCATACATTTTCAAAATAATATATCTAACATAAGAATAATACATCTGCAGTTAATTTGATATGAATCAGGTATGCTGGACCAGGAATATACTCAAAACCTGCAGAATTCTGGCACTTGACCAGTGTTCCTCGCCCCTGGTTTAGGTAATAAAACAGCATAGTTAAATTCAGTGCTTGCTTTGAAATGTAGTTTTTCATTATTATCTTAGATGGTAATGCGCAGTAATGCTACACAGTAGTTTTTCTACATGCTAACATAAAATCAGCTTTTTTGAATAACACAATGCAAGTTAATATAGTTACAGAACAATTTTAGTTTCAAGATATTTTTAAACTTTTAACTTGAGCTTTCAGTATAATTATTTTGTGTTAGTTACTTTATCCATTTGGAGTTTTATCTTTCTTCTTCTTTTAAATAATTTATTTGGCTTTGGAGACACCAAACCAATTAATTATTTTGTAATAATTAGGCACACATGCAATATGTCAACATTGTTGTGTGTGAGCTGAGCATTTGCACTTGGTTACAATTGGCTATGATTTATTTTAAAGTGAACATTCATGTTTATGTAAAAATATCAGTGTGTTTATGATGTGCTTTTATATAGTCTGGGGATAAATGTTTGTAGTAAGAGAGAAATGGATGTAAAGAAAGCTCACTGTGCTGACTCACTGACTCTTTTAACTATGCAGCCTTTTCCTCCAAACCTCCCACTCCAGGAAGGTAAAAGTATGTGTAGAACTCTGACTCCTGCAGAGTAAGAGAGCCATCTCCAAATCCTTCATCCCACCTGAAGCCCAGCATGTTTCTCACTTGTGTTCCTTTCCTGCCTTTCTGTCACTCTACACTTCTCTGTCTTTGACTCAGTTTCTACTTTGTACTCCCTCACATTGTTTTTGTCTTTGTGTTAGTGAGTCTGACAACTGGCGTGATAATGGCAGTATCTGACCAGATTCTGAATGGATCTAGTCCTGTGTTGAAAGTTGAATTGAATTGGGATGTATCTGTCAACCCAATTTTCTCCAACATAGCTGTGAGGAAATCACAAAGTCAAAACCTTAGCTGAAATCGTATAATGCGCCCTTACTAGGTCATGTGCACCAACATCTAACATTTTCAAAAGGATACCAATGTTTCCCATACCTACAGAGAGAAAAAATATCTCCTGGATCTGACATGTCCAAAACAACTCCCTGAGGAGGCATCCATGAGGTCATCCTGATCAGATGCTAAAACATCTGGTTTAATTGGTTCTATTTAATGCAGATGAGATAAGAAATAATTGCAGATGAGAAATAATTCTTCTCTGAGGCACAGATGACCACGCTCCTTATTCCTTAAAGGTAAGTTTAGATGATCTTCAGAGGTTTTTTTTTAGCTACATGCATTTGGAACAACTTTCTTTCTGTTACAATCTACAGCAAACACCTTCCAACTTTTTAGTACTTTAACAAAAAAGGACAAGGTCCAAATCCTCCCAAAATTGTGTATGTCATCCCAACAGTGCCACTGCCAGCAAGTTCAGCAGTTCTGCCTTTCCCCTTGCCTCCCTTTCTCATCTCAAACAGTGAATATTTTTTTCCCTGACAGACTACTTTTAAATGCAGAGCTGGCTCTCGTCAATGAATATTCAGGACTTAAAAACCAATCTCACCCCCACCCCCCTCCTCCCCAATTAAAAGCTCAAAATTAGGATTAAAAGGTCAACTGAGAAATAAGTTTGTCTCTCATTGCACTGGTTTGGGTGATCTGCACAATGATTATTGCAAAGCTAGAAAAAAAAGCAGTAGGTTGCAGAATACTACAGGTGTGCAAAACAGGTCAAAGTCAAATGATGGAAAACTTTATTGCCCAGAGGATACTTTGTGAGCTGAATTTTTTGATAGATTATTACTAAGATTAATTAAATATGAGCCTTTGGCATTGTTGGCGGTGGTTCAACTAAATCAGCTTGTACTCAAGGAGCCTCAATGCTAATATAGCATCTGTTCTTTGCTTTCAGTAAGCTAAATCCAATCATTGCTTTTCATATTTTAAAAACCCACCATTTATGTTGCTGTTAATTAATACCTTATCACTTGTGTTGTTGTCCATTATGTTTAGGTCATACAATATTGCTGCATAAAGTCAAAAGCAACACAGGGCTGTTGATGTCCGCTTGCTTTAAAAGCCCCATGTTGTCACAGAAAGTGACAACAATTCAAGCTTTTATCTACTAACTGACGCAAACAGCACTTGCATTTAGATATTAAATGGCACACAGATGTAAATTAAAGGTTGTCATGACCAAATAAAGACCTAGAGATGTTTTTCTTTTTCCACTCAGTGCTGTAAGCGCTGTTGTTTTGCAGGGGATGCCAGCAACAGTTGTGACACTAATTTCTACGGTAATTGGAAAACAAATAAACGAAAAGTGTTGGAAAACCAATTTGCTGTGCTGTAAAGGTAATTCTAAGGAAATCAATCAACATTGTTACAACGTTCCAAAGACATTCCAAAGACAGTTTCAGACAAATGCATTTATCACATTCTGAACATTTTTAGCAACATGCTTCATACACTATAGTTATTTATTCACCATTTTTTACCATAACTTTAGTCTAAAGTTAGAACAACATGCATAGCAATGTAGTGAATAGAGTACAGTAAGTGCAACGTTACCGTTATGCAAAAGTTAAGCTTGTGCCCAATACATATGCTTTGAACAAAGTATGGCAAATGTGACAAACAAAAGAGAAGATGCTCAGACAATTTATGACATTGATGTGTTTTGTGAGTCCTCATTTTAACTGAAAGAAAATAAATTTTGCCTTCTGTCCACTTGTCAAACAGTACATGCCTGGCTGTATTGAGAAGGTTTCTTTGTCTTTCTCCAACTGTTTGCTTTAGACTAGACTTAAAGAAAGCAGCAATTGAATGACACATAACTCCAAAAACCCTGCGTGTTGATCATTACAGAGCTGCTGGGAGCTTCCAAATGCCATAAAGCTATAGTGCATCTCACAGTTGTTGTGTTTTTATCTTTTTTTATGCTGATTAGAAAGAAATAACTCAAAATATGTTATGAAACTTGAACAGAAATAAAGTTGCATGTTGCAATTGTTTGCTTTGTTTTCTTTTTTTTCCGCTTCTTTTCTGCAAACACTCATACTCATTCCTACAGATAATTTACAGCCACCATTTTAACTAACATGCATCGCTTTTCTCTTTTACAATGTGAAGCCACTGATTACACAAGAATGACATGCAAACACTATACAAGAAAATGGTGAAGTATGCTTAAATGTAATAAGAACTGAACTGAAAATCAGTGGCAATAAGTCTGATTATGTGATGAATCCTCTCCCAATCCTGGGCCTCGGCATTATTGTTGAAGCTTGGGACTTTTCATCCTGTTCTACTTCATCACCTCTATTTTCCCACTCTGTCAAATTCACTCTTAAAATCTATCATAATAACTTGGGTCCAATGGTCTTCCTGCCTGCTACTTTTCAGGCAGATCCGTGTTCTTCAAAACCTTTTTCTGAAGTTCATGTCTCTTTTCTTCCCCCTTCAGGCTCCCTTTCGCACAACCCACCTCCTCCTCATCCTAACCTCTTCCTGATATCAAAGCATTCTCATCACATGTATCCGACACCTCCGATTTCTGATCAACAACCACCAGCTTTTACACTCCGAGGGATCCATCTTTATAGTCTATTCCTCCTTAGTGAATTAATTGGTAACCTAGATAACCTTTTCAGTCCATGATATCTGATGTTTTGAGAGCATTAAGGCTTTTCAGCATTCTCAAAGAAATTAGTTTTTTGTGCATTATAGATCTTGCAATTACATAAACATCAAATTAGGTTAAAGTTTTTACTTTTGAGCACAAAAACATGGCAAACTCTATCTCTACTTACTTTCAAGCTGGAGATGTACATTTGATTTCTGTAGGAATGATTTCCACATGTTAATTCCTCTTAAAAAAGGTGTTTGTCCCAGTGAGGATTTACAACAAAGACACTTCTTGATTTACACTGGATGATACAGAAGTGCCACGGCATGTGACTCCAAGTGGAGCCTGACCGTATGTGCATTAAAGAAGTAGTTTACGTTTAGAAAATAAACTGACATTCTGGATATATTTATAGTATTAAAAATAAACATATTCATAATGTGATTTTATAGATCTTAATTGTCTGATCAGAGTGTCTTAGATGTGATGAAGATTATTTTTTCCCCCACTTAGGCAGAAAACTTATTTCTCTTTAACAAAACTTGGCTAAAGATATATTAATGACTTGGTCTTCATTTATTCTTCAGATGACTATCTGGCGTAGGAAAAATGATAAGTTCTGAATAAAAATTTCAGTGGTGAGCTGAAGACTTCTACATTAATTTCTTATAAATTATTCTGATCTGGGAACATTAATTCATGTTTATCTAAGGTTCACAGTAAAGACAAGTGACCTGAATATCAGCTGAACATCCATGGGACATGGTGGTATTTGAGTAAGATTGAAAAATTTTTTTTTAAAAATGAAAATTTAGATTTATGTGCAAAAGAGTGCTATCAGGAACAAAGATGAATTGTCTTCTACTGGGTAGTGTACATTTATCAGAATAACACACCCTAACATTGCTGTCGATCAACTTATTGAAATGTGATTAGAAAGAGAACAGTGCTGTACATGTACAGTACATCACAAATAAATAAGAAAAAAACAGATATGATATTAAAAGCTGTTTTATGTCCTAAGAAAAGTCATCCTGAAATATTAGATATTTTTAAAAAGGTAATCACATGATAAAACCTTGCCGTAGTCATGTCGACATGGTCAAGATGACCTGCCTAAGTTTAGAATGAGGAAGAAAAGAGGATTTAAGTGACTTTGAACATGGCAACTGCTGATCTACTTTGATTTTCACACCACTGTCTCTAGGGTTTACAGAAAATGGCTTTAAAATAAGGATTTTTCTAGAGAGCCAAGTAGACCAAAATGTCTTGATGTTTGAAGTCTGAGAAGAATAAGTATGGAACATAGAAGACTGGTCGAGGACACAACTCACTGAGACTCACCTAAATAACAGTACAAGATGCTGCCTGGTCTCATGGGCCTCCATATTAACTGCAACACCTCACTAAATCCATGGCAGGAATTAGAAGAGCAGTTCTGAAGGCAACAGGTAGTCCAGCCCAGTGTTCGTCAAAACATGCAAATACGGAGCAACCTATGCATTACAAATTTAACTTCCCATAAATTAATGAAAGTAAAATTATTTACAAGTAGAAATGATCCTATGTAAGTATGCAACAGTTACAGCTAACAAAAGTATCTAATGAATAAGGTCAAGAAGTTCAAACGCAGAGTTGAGGGTAGTAAGAATTTATAGGCTTGTCCCAACAAAGCCATTTTGTATTCACATTGTTTGTATATACAGAAGGCTTAGGTCGTACATGTGGATGGGCAGGATGAAATATTAGAACACCAGTACCAGCTATATCTAATAAAACCCTAAGTTTAAAGTTTTAACAGAAGATCAAGTCTGTGAACAGTCCACAAGAAACATGTAAGAAGTTATTAAACTGAATTATTTGAGCTATTGCCCATCTTCTTATCTTCATGCACTGACAAAAAGCGTGCTAATTGTAACATGTGGAAAGCATTACCATTTAACTTCAAAGCTTATGAAAAACAGAATAAATAAAACTTAAAACACGACAATGTTGGCAAATAATATAAATGCTTTAACAAGTAGGATCTTATACATTTTTTAAGAACATGAAGGAAAAAAAAACTATATGAAATGCCATTTATGTCCTCTGTGGTTATAGGGTGTAAATTGGAGAGTTAAATTGTCCTTCATGTCATCATTTCAGCTTCCAAAGTGATGTCCATACATGTGGCAAGGAAAATATAATATCATAAGGTCTAACAAGCAGAAACACTGAACTTTCATAGAAAATTAGACAATAAGTGAAGCCAAGTATTGCCTGACCTTTCTTTTTCTACATCTACCATCACTTGCATGGCCTTTAATAGAAACGGTGCCATGGAAGATTAAACTGATATGTGATGGCTTCTCATTAGGAGCCTCTACAAAAGGTAAATGTGTTGCTGAAGATGTACAATTTAGCCACTCTGAAATCTGAATCATCTCTGGCTCCTTTCTTAAAGAACCTCCACATTTCATTTGAAGGACTGAAATGAAAGATTAACCTCCACAGCCTTTACCTGACAGAAGGGAGTTTGTTACTTGCTTACGCAAATATTGATTTGCATTTCCTTCCTGGCACAAGTAGGATAACCAATGAAAAAAGTTATTTTTGGCAGTGTAGTCAATGACTGTACCAATGCTTTTGCATCCACAAGAGAGCAGATACACCTGAAGCCACACTGCACATGTGCAGATACGATTTAATCACACTCCTATTTTGCTTCGGCATTACAAATTCCTCCTCTCCTTGCAAACTGATACAGAAATCTTTGGGAGGAATTAAGAAGCTCCCTTGTTGCTAGGCTTCTAACTGTTCCAAATCATTTCAAGATTTACTTCCTCATTTAGTTTCCATTTGTAATACTCCCAAGATGTATGCATGACTCATAAGTATTGATGTTTTTCCACCAGCAGCATTTCAGTACAACACTGAGGCTGATATGCAGAGAAGACATTAGGTTTGGAGAGTCAGGGCATGATGAAAGAGACATCCTGCTGGCAGGAGGAAGTTGGCCCACCTTGGATAATAGCAACAGATTGAATCACCATACTTGGGTCAGCCTCTCAGCCATCTGCTGGTACCATGGGAGTGTGGTGTATAGACCCCCCCTCACACACACACACACACCCACACACATGCACACATACACATCTCCACCCCCTCACTGATGCTGTCCTAGCCAAGGACTGGCCTGCCCCCTGTTCAGGTGCCGGTTACATATGCTGTCATCTCTACAGGAGAACCCACTTACACTTCATCTGCACCAAAACCAAAAATGAGTATCTGTTTTTGAGAAAACGGTTTAATTAATACTTTGGATTAAAGCAAGAATGTGAACGAAAAAAAGAAATTGGCTAATGCGCAGTGACAAATTGGGATGTTGAAGTGATTCATGCGAGGCTGGCGATGTCTTCGGAGCTGCATTGCTGAGATTTTGATCTGGTGACATGATGCCCTTGTAACACTTGCAATAATGTATTTACAATGATAATAAAACAAAATAAAGATAAAAATAACAACAAAAAAAGCCCCATCTGGAATAAAATCAAATATAATTTAATATCATAAAAAAGCACTTGGGGAGTGTTAATCTGTTTACAACCATATGCTTTATTTGATTATTTTTACCAAGCTAGGACACAGTAAACTCCCTGTATTAGTCTTTTTTGTCATGAAACAGTTCCGTCCTGTCTCTTTGCCTTACCTGCATTCGGCCTCTCCTTCCTCTGCACCTGACAGGATGAGCACACATCTTCATCACTTCACAATGAAGTTGGATGGTTCACTGTCAAACTGGGTGCTTCTGTTCCAGGTTATTTTCTTTGATCAGACATTTTAGTGAATAAAGTCTCCTTTGGTAATTTGAACCTGTTGCAGCTCAAGTTCTTCCAATAACAACATGATGTGTTCCCAAATTGGAAACCCTAAAATAATTTCAGGGAGTCAACGAATTGCAAAAAACAATATATAACACAAATAGATATGAGTAATAACTTTGGTGAAAGACACAGTTTTTTGTCAAGTAGCTTTGTAATGACTGTTATCATAAATACACTAAAAGAACACTTCATCTGCATTATTTTTTAAGCCAACTTTCAAGGCTCACATGTGGACTTCAACCAACCGATCAACAAAATGCCTCAAGAGCCAGTTTGGTCTGTATAGATTTTTGCTTTTTGGCCACTAACCCATACAGTGGTGCCAGACTTGATCAATGACCAAGCAGCACCTGCTAAAAGTAGATATTGTGTAGTTGTGTAATGCTTTACAGAGTCAAACCCTTAAATAAAACCATCACAATAGCCTGACTGGATTTTATGCTTCTCTCAGCAAGCTCTAATTCTGGTGCAGAGAAAGGTGTCCTCCCTCCAGGATCCACTACAGTTTATTTATTATTATTTATTTATTGTTAAACGTGTCTTGTCCAGCATTAAAGCAGACAGAATGATGGTCTGGCTGCTGTATTGGGCTGAGCAAATGTGCTTTTCCAAGAGGATCTTCCTGTATATACAGAGATCCTCTTGGTAATCAGAATTCTTTATTTATTATTTATTTTGGATTAATTTTTGTTCCACATGATTCACATATTTTGCTGGACTGACCGGAAAAGAAGAGAGAGGACAGAGACAGCAGAGAGAAAAAAAGAGAAACACAAAGAGAAGAAAGAGAGACACCACAAAGGAAACACTGCAATCCAACCAAACGCTATTCCATTCACACCTGTACAAAAAACAAAATAAATATTTCACGGGGCCCCACAGGGGGTCAAAGATCTACAAGTGCTACATACGCCATAGATGGACAAGCAAAATATATTCAACCTAGGTGAATAAATAGCTCAGTGACCGTGTGATCATGACGAACGTACCGGGGGAAAAGTGTTCACAGAAAGGTGATCATACCAAGGTGACCGCCTCCACCCAAAAGTTAGAGGCAGGCCAAGACCACCCGAGACCAGGGCAACCAGCAGCCATCCCCGAGCATCCCCTCTCCCCACACACACACTCAATCTCCCCACCCCATATCCACACACTCATTCTCACACCCTACCCCTTTGTCCCCCTGCTTGTCATCCCAATCCACAACAGTTTAGACCGGGTCTTTGAGGGCCAGAATCCTGCAGGTTTTCTGGCCTTCGGTATAATCAAAAGGATCCAATAGCTTATCAAGATCTGTACAGTGATTTATTCATTTGGTTCTGGTTGGAAGAGGTAGACATTAAAAACATTAGAGATGAGAACCAAAGTTCCCAACCCATGGTTTAGACTGCTCATTTATTGATGATCTAGATCATCACTTAATACTGCCATGTGGTTAGCAACCTAGTATAGAGTTAAGCCTAGTGCATGCTTTTTGTGTTGATATGTTTACAAGAACCTACATGGGTCAGGGTTTGTGAAGTAACAGTCATCTTTTTTAATCTTTCAGTCAGTGCAGGAGTCCACTGTTAAAATTATTTCCATAATCACTATTCTTTATGTATGTGTACATTTAAAAAAAATAACTTTTTACAATGACTGGGTCGTAATACCATAGTGCACTAGAATGTGCACTGCACACTTTTTTGGACTATTGTGGGTAAGTGCTGTCTGTGCTGACCCATCCAGTTTCATTGTAAACAAAGACACACTTCACGTGATTTTATGAGGTCTTTCATGCATGGAGGACATATTCCCCCACCCTTCAACGCAATGAGTCATGTATGATAGTGTACAAAGATGACCACTGTGTGTGGAAAGACTACAGGGTTAAAAAGACAGTATCAGCAATAGACCTACACATCCTCACTAGCTCTAGTGGCAATAAAGATAAATCTCAAATGCCATGTTTACAATCTTCCTTGAAACCAACAGGTTCTATTTTGGTCCCCACTTTTTTTTCTAAGTAATTTTAAAGTGTTTGTTTTTTTTGTTTTTTTATATTATTAAGTACAACCAACAATGTGATATGTCACAGCTGATATTACGGGCCTGTTTTTAATGTAAACTCTGGTAATCTGAGTTTGAAAATGGACATCACATATCTTAAACATTTCTGTTTCAAAATACATTCACTTTGGAAAAGGTATTTCAGTGGCTCTAAAATGCACCTGTTCATCCTCACAAAGCTGACGAGTCAGCGTTCAAATGATTTTACGTGTTATTATCAGTAACCCTTATGCCTGAAGTTGTACTCACACTGTACTACCTTTTGCGAAGGCTCAGTCACTTTTAAAATTGAAAACAAAATAAAAGCAATTGACAGCCACTTAGCTTTACATCACTATGTTGTCATATGACTTTACACTCTGCTCAACTTGCTTTGAAATGGTAAAGCCTTCAGAACTATTAATGCTTCATGACATTAAAAGCAGGACATGGAGATGGCCACTTTGGCAGGGCCATGCTAATGGTGTCAGTATTGATTACCCACTCACTCGCAAGCCCTTTTGCAGGTCTTTAACAGTGACAAAAAAGAAGATCTTAGCTGGTAATTGGGTTTTCTGAATGATAAAAAAAGTACCTCTGAGGGCCAGGATGTGGGCTGAATGAGGTCAGGTGAATTTCACTGGCTTGTTTCACTTTAGCAGTATCAAGTTAAGACCGTGCTGTTCTTTTCTTCTTTTTTTCTTTTTTTTTTTAGTGTGCCGTTCAAGTGATGGATGAGGTTCAAATTTAGTAGCTGCTTCTGTGGAAGTATCCACATTTTTAAGTGTACAAATCATCAGCTGAGGAAAAGCAGTGCTGTGTCTGAGGAATCAGAGTTGTAAAACCTCCAGGCACTTCAATCAGTGACTAAATCCAGGCCTCTGCTTTGGCTGCTGACCACCTGGTGAAATACAACACAAGCTAGCCTGTTTTACTGTGCCCTGATTAGCGTGTATTTGCAGCACACTCATGCAGCTGTGCCGACATTCTTAATCACTAGGCAGAAAATCTTTGAGAGCTTAAAGCAGCAATTACAGTAAAGTCAATCGATAATGACAGGTTTTTAAGAAGACCAAATGACTTTTAATGGATTTTTAAAGGTGGCATAAATAATGCACAAGCTTAGGTGTAGAATCAACCAACTGCCAGCTGCAGTTTAACCAAATATACGTAAAGACACATTTCCTTCCATAAGGACATAAAAAGTAGAACTCTTCACCAATGTTGCCCTTAATGCAGCTCTGTGGCCACTGAAGGCCAAATGTCACTGTAAATGAATCCAAGTGCCAGCATACTGGCGGACAAGGAGCCCCGAACCAGGCAACAACCTCATGGCACCTCATCACCCCAGCAATGACTGATCATGATTTAAAATCGGGGGGTTACCATGAGAGTAAGGCCACACAAGCAGCCCCACCCAATTACCCGACATGACACCCACCAAACCCAACAAGTTGTTAGTGTGTTTTCAGTTTAGTACCAGTAACTGGGAAGAGGAGTAAAGTTCCTCTCACAGTCAGTCGACTCACTTCTGTGACCGCTTCCCTTTCTGAACAGCTGGACTTTTTTCAGTCCAGATACTGTAATTTTTAAAGTCTGTTTAATTTTATTGTTGCTTTTGTTAATAAAATAAGTTTTATTTTGCAAAAAATATTATTAAATAATAATAATAATATTGTACACCTTTTTATTTGGCTCAATATTAACGAGACAATGACACATTTACACAAATCTTCACACATGGACTCTGGACCTGTTTGTCCAATGCACCAGATAATAATCCAACCTCAAATTTATTTGAACAGTTTAATTGCTACAGCAGATTTAACCTATTTGTAATGGGATAAACATATGTGCTTGTTTATTTCCGTGCCACTAGCATGACTTTTTCTCAAAGAAAGTGAAAAGATAGATTTCTCTCATTGCTTTCTTAAACTTTATTTCCTCTCTGTTAGCTGTGCCCATGAAGTGTATCACCAAACATTAAAGAAAGAAAAGCATTTTCTCCTCTTCATTTAAGTTTGGACTTAGAGCAAAACCATACCATGGTCTGTGGGTTTTGGTTAGGGTTCTTGTCATTTTGCCACAGTGACATCTGATTTCCTTTTTATTAACAAGAATGGTTTCATGTAGCTTGAATCATTTTGTTCGCTGTAACCTTTTATTTTAAAATGATATTTGTATTGATGAATGTTTTAATTTCAACCAGTCAGTATTTGTAGGAGAAATCTCTACCTTTTAAAGTACCCATAGAGAACCCACGCTAACATGGGAAGAGCATGCACACTTTGCACAGAATGTCTGAACTGAGGCTTGAAGCAGCAGCCTTCTCACCACATTCTACAGCATGCATGTGTTTTAGGTGAAAAAGCTTTTGAATTTTGGTTCTTAAAAACCTGATGTTGTGTCCAGGTTTTAAAAAACCCACAATAAGTAGTTTGCCTACTGGCTTTGTGGGTTGTTGCTGTGGTGACTGTCCCAGTTTGGGGAGCTGTGGGGGGTCCTGCCTCGCAGCCCTGTTGCTGTGGTATGGATCCTGGCCTGCCTTAGCCTGGCGGTTCCTATGGTGGTGCTCTCTGTGGCCGTTTGGTGGGCTGGCTTCTGGTGTGAATGGATCCCCAAAATATTGTTTCCTCACGGCAGCGTCAAACCACATGTTTTTATCTTATTAATGCATTGTTCCTTTGGTTGTAGGAGTGAAAATAAGTTTACTTGGTTAAGGTCCTTCCCTGTTAGCTTTGCTATGGTATGGCCTAATTAAAGATCACAAGACACTGAAATTTATAGCTGATATTTTTTTGTGATGCTTTAAAAAAAACATCAAAATACATACTTCCAGCAGCAGAAACAATGCAGGATAAGTCATAAAATGCGTCTTAAGACCCGTTTAGACTTGATGCAGAAGACTGATATGAAAACAACAGTTTTGCCCAATAGCTTAGTTATCTGTCATTTGACAAAGAAGAAAGAACAATACCACCAGATACTGCTGGGGAAGCATTAAGTTGTAGCTTACACACAACTGGCGAAAAGGAAAAAAAAACAAACTTCAAAGAGACTCACAAACCACCAAATAAATTCATCTAACAAAGAAAAATGAAACCTGCGGTTTTATTCTATTTCTTCTGATGTTTGTATATGGTTGTAAACATTATAGTGGTGCATTGCTACTACAAGCCTGTGTCAAACGTAGAAGTGAACTCTTAACTCAACACTGCTCACTAGTGGATGAATTGACTTGACAACTATAGCATCGTAAAAGATGATTGGTTGTATGAAGGCGGCGATGTATGACAATGTTTGAAATGGACGTCCTCATTTATATATGTAAGGGAGCATAACCAGACCTTTAATACAAGTTGCTTTCACCCATGCACAAACCATGAAGTTTTGAGTAGTTATGCTGTTCAGGGAAGACATAGTAAGGATCTTCTAATGATGTAACTCTGAGTTCTGAAAAAGTTGAAGTCACTATGTTTTTATTTTAAGCAAAGATAATAATTTCCCCTCACATTACTTCTTTTCCTACTTCCCAAAAAACACACTGCAATTTCTGGTCATTGTTTTCTCCATATATAGTTTCCTCCATATTATCTTTGAAGATTGTTGAGTCATGTATTTTGAAGAGAGATAAAACTAATTTTTTAAAACAATATCTAATGTGTGAACTCATCTCTAAACCTGTAAAATGCTTAAATTTCAACTTACAATTGTCTGTTAACTGTAGATAAGCTGTTTTCTGTGTGTTTCACCATTTTCTTCCAATCCAATTTACTTTATTCATGTAGCAGATTTTAAAGCACGTGATTGCCAACGCGCTGTTATTAAAAAGTATAACTGTTGTCTGCAAACTAAAATTTGCAACTAAACTAAAACCAAAAGAGAAACAGACAGATTTGTTGTGTTGTTCTCAAAGCCAAAGACCTTAGACACATGTCTTACCAAGGACTACACTTTCAGAGTGGGGTCCACTTTAATCTGGGTGAAGACAACTAATATTCAAAAAGCTCATCACCTTGATCTGGGTTTGAAACATTTAAAGGCCTTCTTGACTGTGGTGTCCTTGATGTAGTATAAAGTCCAGGCAGCCCTGAAATCTGCTGGTCCATCCATCTAATATCTGTACTACTTATTCCACTGAAGGGTCACAAGTGGCTATCGCAGCAATCATTGGGTGAGAAATGGGACACACCCTGGACATGTCACCAGTTCATAAAAATAGTGCTGATCCATTAAAGAACTTACAAAGAGTAGGAACAATCTTAAAAGGAATTAAAAAAAACTATAACCTCCTTGATGGAGGTAATTATTCACTGAAAGTACATTGGTACATTAGGTGGAGCTTCAAGCACTGCACAGCATCCTGTTATCTACGTTTTTATATGACATGGCCATAGTTGAACTAAGAAAAAACAAGACGATAAGTACGCCCTACAGGGGAACCACTTGGGATGTAAGGAGAACCACCTGCTGCGAAATGTGGACAAAACAAAAAAGACAGTAGTAGACTATGGGAGGAATAGATCACCATCTTCTCCATTCTGCACTGATGGTGTGGTGCAGTGATGCGAACTGTTTCATGCTACAAGTAACTTTGCCACTGGATCACAGGTTTGAGTGGTCAATTAATACAGGTGCTGTGTACAAAAATGGTCTGAATCTTCTCTACTTTGTGCTGAAATGTGGGTCCTTGTTTAATGTGTGCAGGTTATTGGTACGCATGTTTTATCAGTCATGTTATTGTGAGCACTATCTTTGCTGTGGTCTTCTCGGCTGTGCGCATCAAAGCAACGGAACCACACATATTGAGGAAAGTGATCAAAAAGTTAATTATTGGGATGAAAATGCTGACAAAACTGCCTGCAATCATGAATAATTCCCATCCTGTCTATAATATACTGCACAGTTAGTAAATTCTGCTATCAGGCTTTACACCCATCCTTCTATCAACATCTCGGAGAAAACCACACTTAGGTCTATCTAACCAGTAAATCCGCATTACACATAGTGTTTATGGATACATGTAATTGCATATAGCCTATATGTTTAAAAAGTACAACTAAAATATGTATCTGTCTTATATAGCAAATTTATATGAGTTTAGTAAGTTTGGCTGTCATTTCCAGGCTGTAAAAAAACATGAAAAACCAACCAAATTAGAGAGGTTTGTAAAGTCGTATCAATCCTGTTCCATATAGAAAATGGTTTTAACAAACAGATCTGATACTACAGCTGAAATTATATTATTTGACTCTTGATGGACATTTAAACTATCTTTCTCCTAATCCCTTTTGGGCATGAAAAAAGAAAAGCTGTCTTTTAGTCAGTCTCCCTTCATTTTTTTGTGCCTCCCCTGATTCCTGACTGACACCTCTCTCTCTCAACCTTCTTCTTCCATCTGTTTCTTGCCTTGTGTTCTCCATCCTCATCAATCTCTCCATTACCCTTCTTGTCTCAGCTCTTGTCCCTCAGGCTTGAGCTTTGAAGTGATGGTGGTGACAGTGGCAGAGAGCGGGGGATATTAAAGAAAGCTAGTGTGTGCATGATGACTGTGAAGTGCACATCTTTTTACCTGTTTTTAACGTCATGGGAAACTCCTCAGGTTTATTTCCAAAAGCAAAAATCTTAGTTCTGGTAAGTGAAGTTGAAACTCCTCTGTGTTAAAATCTTTTGATTTCCTCTCTGAGGGAAAGTGCAGTATGCAGGTTTCACGTCAACTTTTGTTGGCCTGTTCAAAAAACTTCAGGAGGAGCTCAATTGATCTGCATCAGGTGTGCTAGAGCTGTGAAACATCTAGGTCTGTAAATATTATATTGTAATATTTATAAGTCCAGTTAAAGCCCCATCCATCCATCACTGATAATATGTATAGTGAGTTAAATAACTGAATGTGTTATTTAACAGTGTTTAATCAGTGTTTTCATCAGAAGGAGATAAACAGTCTATTTTTTATTGTGTTTTCCTGATATTTTAACAAATTATTAAAACAATTATTTTAATTATTTTGTGTTAGAACCCATCTGTTTAGGTGCATTCATTTGAGCCTATGGTGCAGTTCATGGTGACTGGGAGGAGGGTCCCCCAGCTGGCAAGAGCCAAGATGGCGTTACTCACCATTGCAGCATGATACGAGGTTCCTCCTACCCTCAGCCACCCTGTCTGTAACCAAACAGCCAGAACACATACTGAGGGGAGGAACACCTGCCCAGGTATAACGGCACTTTGTTCCGCCCAGCAATCAGTGCCAAATATACCACACCCTAGTGATGCAGTGTGAGAAAGAAAAGAAATCTCACTTCACACAAGAAGGATTGATACAGGGAAAATATATTGAAGATGCTTTACTTATTTCTATTACTTTTTTTAAACTCTAATCTTTAGTTCTTTCCATTGATTTTTTTAATGCTATTTAACTAGCAACTTATATCTGGACCACAACGGGTTAACACAACACTTGCCAGTGATAGAGCCAAAGGCTCAGATTAGCCCTAAACTTGTGTGCTTTCTTGGAATATTCAATAAGGCAACAGTAAATCAAATATTTTTTTATTAAATGCTGCAGACTGCCTCTGATATCCAAGCAGTCTGCTCTGACATCAATGAAGTATTTTAGACCAGAGACCAGTACTTACTGGTCATGGTCTGTTTTTCTAACCACATTTCCATTTTCAATACCTGCTTATTCCACAGGGGGTTTTGGAGCCTTTCTCAAGAGTCACTTGGGTAGATTCACCATTCACTCTGGGCAGGTCTTCAGTCCATCAAGGGGTCACACAAAGAACACCTCATTCACTCAGTAAAAGTGGTCAAAACAACCTCTTTGGACTGTAGGTGGACCCTGGATCACCCAGAGACAATGTCTGCATACCTACGAGAAACATGCAAACTATACAGAAAGGCCTGACTCACTTTCTTTAATGTTAACCTCACTTGGCATTAAAATGAAGGTAATTAATTTTCAGAAATCTTGCAACATGCTGCTAACGACAATCAGCAAATCAATCAGTTAGGAAAACTCCAGCAGCTATTGGCTGACCCAAGCAGGTATCCTATTATGAGGTGTACTGACATATGGATCTGATGTTGTCCATGGAATCCACACTGATAAAGCTGTGAAATTAAATACACCATGCTCTCAATGTTTATCTTGATAATAACTGCAAATTGACATTTTAAAGATGAGCTGTGGAAATCATGCCTCAAGATTGCATCTTACTCTCAGCAGAGCATATTGTGGTTTGTGAGATGCTTGGTTTGGATGTTTTGAAGAAAAAACATGAATAAAAATGTATTCTTTAGATTGTTAAGACAGTTACTGTAATGCAATTTGTCATGAAAGCAGTTGTTTTTGTTTTACATCGTCTCTCTAAAGATTAATGGTGGAAATATTTCTGCTTCATTTGTCCTTTGTCAGCGTGTCCATGTGTTGTGGTACTTCCTGTGATGCTTAAGATGCACCATGAGCCATCACAGCTTGAAACAAAGTCTCGTCTAAGGGAGGCAAGGCAGGAGGTGTCAGGCTGACAAGTCTACAGTAAAATGAATGCAAATGTGGCCACAGGTTATTACAGCTGCTGGTTTAGGTGTGGATGTGTGTATGTATGCCTCAGCGGTCATGTATGCGAGCCTACTGTGCAAACACAGCTGTAATGAGAGTTGATCAAGCATGACATACTCAGTGTGGTGCCTCGGCATGTTCACCCTGTCTGCCTGTCTAACCTCTCCAAGACCTCAGTCTTCACCCTGTCTTTTTCCCTCTGACATTCTCACACAAAAACACACACGTCACATCTCAAAAATATGTTTGATTGATGTTATTTGACATTTGAAAAAACAGGGGAAAAATATGAGAAATGTAGTTTGTACTTGGATCTCAGAGTGGAGTATTTGTAGCAAAAGAGGTATAATCTCAGATGTTTTCACAAAAAGTTTCCGCTTTTAGTTCAAAAGGAATTTTTTCTAACAACCAGAATGCTAGGGATGGGGATTTGAAGAAAAATACTTCTCAAAAGTGCTGCAAATTATTTGACAATTAATTGATTTATTTCTTCAAATAAAGAGATGTCATCAAAATAAAGAAATGTTGGCTAACTTGACAGTGTTAGAGTTGCCAGATACACATGCTGTTATTGTCCTCTTCGTCTCCAGTGTCTAGTTGTTTTGGTTTCTTTAACACCTCTGAATCTGTGGCAATAAACACTTTTTAACTCTCGCATGTTTGGCTAACCTACAGATCTGTTTCAGTTTTGTGGTAATGATTGTTCTTGGTTGAAATGGAACAACCGCAAGCTCCGTAAATTCGATGAAACCTTGAACACTGAGCTTCATTGCAGTTCTTCCACCTAACCTGATCCTTCATACGCATCAGGTTGGCTATTTAAATGTACAAAATGACAGACATCTAGGGCTGCACGGTGGCGTGGTTGGTTAGCACTGTGGCCTCACAGCAAGAAGGTTGCTGGTTCGAGCCCCGGCTGGGGCAGGGGGTTCGAACTGGGAATCTTTCTGTGTGGAGTTTGCATGTTCTCTCCGTGTTAGTGTGGGTTCTCTCCGGGTACTTTGGCTTCCTCCCACAGTCCAAAGACATGCACCTTCGGGATAGGCTGATTGGAGACTAAATTGTCCGAGAGTGTGTGTGCATGGTTGTTTGTCTGTGTGTTGGCCCTGTGATGGACTGGCTACCTGTCCAGGGTGTACCCCGCCTCTCGCCTGTTGTGAGCTGGGATTGGCTCCAGCCCCCCTGCGACCCCGTTAAGGGAAAAGTGGTAGAAAATGGATTGATGGATGGATGGACAGACATCTAGTGGTACCTAGCTGTCATGCAGTTCATGAACCATAAACCAACGTCCATGTGGGGAAAAAAATGTACAAGCTAAAGGAAATTATCTAAAAAACTTAAGTTTTGATGGTTGACACTATGAAGCCACTCCAATATTAAATATTTGATATGATTTTATATAACTTTTTAATCCTGTTCAGGACCCCGCCATTTGCTCGTTGATTGCTGGGATAAGCTCCAGCAACCCACGACCCTGTCTGAGATGAAGCGGTATGGAAAATGGATGGATGGTCCTGTTCAACATGAGTCTTAAACACAAAAAAGGAAATGTAAAAAAATGCTTTTATCAGTATTGCTCATTTGTCCAGTTATCTGTCACAAAAAATCATTAATGTATCTTTAAGGAAAATCAAGTTTTCAGCAAATGTCATTTTCATTTTGAAACCAACATAATATAACCTGATCTACTTGAAATATGGGTCTTCTAAGTATTAGACAACGGTGCAAGTGTATATTGCACTTGCATTATGCTATGTTTGCCCTTTAAGTCTCATCATATCCTTTTGCATGCATATAAAGTACATTGCATACATAAATGCATTTAAATATGCCTTTGCAAACTAAAAATCTTTTTTGTGCTGTTGTCACAACTCACTGCCTGCTGCAGTCTCAAGATCTGTTAGCCTTTTTCACCTTGTGGCATTTGAATTAGCAGTTTACTAACCCTATAATTCTGCATTTATAGTTTAACAAGACTCAGCTAATTTAAAGATATGAGTGGGATATGGCTGATGAAAGTCACACTGAGGACATTCTAAGACTCTCATCAGGCTATAAAACAAAAATAACCAGAGTGGTTTCCAGAGTTTGACATTTAACCAATTGAACCGTGGCTTTATGATGCTCGTGTTGACAAAGCTGTTTGTAATAAAAATGCAGTTTTAATCTATATTCTAATGGCATAAATTAGATGTTTTCCTGAACCTAAACGAATACATACCTGACAGACTATGTGGAAGATGAATGAAATTAACATATGAAAAAAAAAAAGAAAAAAAAGAGATAGCAAAAAACGTTATCCTTTCTGGTCCTCCAAAGTGGCCTAAACTACAATGGACTAGGATTCTGGGCTGTTCCAAAGATTCAACGAAACACTCCAGTTGATATAAAATGCTGCAGTAAGAGTTCTTGATTAAAAAGCCATACTAACCTTCATTGTATCTTGCACATTTTTCAAACAGAACACTTTCCTCTGAGTGTACACTACTTGTGGTTCCTTTTGGTTTTAAACAAAAAATGAGGGGCAGAATTTTTTGTCATCAGAACTCAGTTTTCTCTGTGGAGTAAGCCTCTCTGTGGACATTTCAAAATGCACTATAGAACTTCTGCCGTTTTTCAAGTGATGCACCCTCTTTCAAGGGCTGGTTCCATTTTACCTGTCTGAGCTCTCTCCAACCAGTGAAAGATGGTTTTATTTTGACACTTGTCTTATCTCCCATTCTTTACCATTTCTCTCTTTTGTTTCCTCCCATAATAATGTCCTCCAGTGTTTCTTTGCTCAGTTAGTTGCTGCCTGTGTTTTAATAACTTTGCATAATGTAAAACTTGGCTGCAATGCCATGCGGGTTTTGTACAGTGTGGTTTGTCAGCCTCAGAATGCTGCTGGGCAGTGACAGTTCCAGGAAATCTACATGACAGATCACACTGAGCCATCAAATGCATTGAACCTAAAGTTTTAGGGTTGGAAGTTTACAAAATGTGCCTTTAAGATTAGGCTTTAGTTTTTTGTTTTTTTTTTGTTGGGGGTACAAAGGGTGGGTACCTACACCCTCCACATGATTGTGTTGTCTGTGTTTTATAAATGATTTTTTATTCTGCATCTCATTATTTTTTTTTCTTTTTAAAGAGGTTTTATTCTTGTACATATGATGCTTCTGTCTGCACAGCCTATCTATAGCTGTCTGTCTGTATTATGTGCAAGATTTGCACCTTTGGGATTTGACCAGCTGTGGTCCTATTAAGTAGGTCATTTATTAGGATGATTCGATTTAGATCCAATTTGATAATGATCTCCTGTGGAAATTTCACTCGTTCTTTATGTGACAGGGAGGGTGACACAGAGAAGTGTTAATGTGGGAAACTGTTAATCTTTGTTAATCTGTTGTTTTGATAGAGCAAAAATATGTTGAAGATGAATATGCAAATGCATACCATCGAGCAGGCACACATATACACACTCTCCAAACTCAATCATATCACACATCTGCACATGCAGACCCAGTCAAAACTCATTCAGAAAAAAAACAAATACACACACAGAGATAAATAAATTTTTTTCATGACTGAGTGCCCAACTGAAAAGCCAACTCTTTCTATCTCTCTGGTATTTTTCCAAGTAAATACACACCTTTGCAAAGGAGCCAACCCCGATTACAATCATGAGACACATTTGTCATATAAACTTTGTGCACCATGAAAATGTACCGTTTCAGCAAGAACCCTCCGTTTTTTATTTATAGTCCAGGAGAAAAGCCACCATGTTGACACAGTTTGCTAAAGAAAGAATTTGCACAAAGATGTTCATATTTATTAGTGTTTTCATAATATATAGCCGTTTTGAATAGTCTGTGTGCATAATCTAATTTTTTATTCCCCTCTGTGTGAACAAATACTGTAAAATACCAGCCTTTAATAACACAAAAGAACCTTTTAGACAAAAGTTGCTTTTAGGGTATTCTAGATGCAAATGGTGACAACTCATATTGGAGCTAAGGGTGAAAGTCGGCTCTACCCTCCACTACTGGATTGTATTGGACGGTTGCCCTGTGTTTGACAAGCTTTGGCACTTCCTCTTGTGTGCAGTGGCATTAGTGCCACTTGGCAAGCAAGCTCAGATGCCACCGGTCACTTTGAGTCTTCTGACGTCTTTGTCATGTCTCCATTACTCCTTCCAAATGTCCAGGTTTGTGATGGTGCAGCATTGGTGTTGTTTGGGACACAACTGACTGTGGCTTTGGTGTGGAGCAGCATCAGGCTACTTTCCAAACAAACAGTGTGCCAACTTCTTCCATTTGACTTTTCAATGCCAGTCAGCAGCTTGTTTGCACACTTTGCTTATCTTTCGTGCAGAGACTGCCTTAGACTGCAGGATAATCTGTTAGTCTGTTATTCTGTTGGTTAGTCAGTGTTACAAAAGAGTCAGTCAGTCAAATTGGTTGGTTTGCCAGATGTGCTTTCCTGGGATGAACAGCAGAGAATGTTTGCCTATAATGTGTCAGGTGCTGTCATCACAGACTGATGCTAATGACTCGGAGATGAGATAGAAATGTGTGACGTGGAGGTATTCTCCTGCACTGTCATGCATTTGCGTTTGTGCCCTGACAAACGGTGACTGACAGGATGTTTTATCTGTTTCCGAGCCTGGCTGCAGATGGGCAACTCCATCTCAAAATGTTAATGAAGAGTCTGTAAATGGACAGCATTTTTTTGGTCTGCTGTCAGAACGTAAGTCATTATCACAGCACACAACAAAACAGCTGTTGTGTGACATGATTTATGAGCCATGACTTGATAGTCAGTTGTAAAGCCTGTGACTTTTACTGTATGCCATTGCTACACTGAGGTTTTTAGAGGGGTTCAGTGGGTTCTTGTGTAAACACAGTGAGCAGATCCAACAGATTGTCATATGCCATTTATCATGTGTGTAATTGGAATAAAGCAACAGAACTCTTGTTTGCTAATCAAAGACATGATCTTTGTCAATTATGGTAGCATATTTTATTGAGATAATTAACCTTGTGTGTAATGTTATTCATATACACCCCAAGGAATAAACAATTAGCCTAATCTAATTTTCCATGACTGCCTTTCCCTGTTTAACATCTATGAGATTTGAAAAGCTAAATCTTTGCAATGCAGCAGCAGAAGGAAAAACAAGGTAATATTATGTGTGATAATATTTCTGACATTTAATTAAATGATCCAGACTTAGTTTTTCTCATCTTATCCAATTACTGGAAGCAGAAGAAAACATACGAAAAACATGGTTAATAAACAGTAAAAACAATAAAAACTACTCAACTTTATTTATAAAGCACTTTAATGTAACACCAGTTGCCAGAAAGTGCTGAATATTGAAATAAAACTCAGTAAAACTACAGAATGAATTAGAATAAAAGCTGTAAAATGATACGAGAATGATATAAAAAACTATTAAAAAAAAAAGCAGCTTGGCAGCTTTCTGGCGGCGGCTGGGCGTCTGGTCCAAGGGTGGGGGCTGTGGGGGGGTCGGTAGTTGGAGTCGCTCCATGGCGGTGGTGATGGAGCAAACCTCCGTAATCTGCCGCAACAATACAATGGAAATTGAGTTAGCCTCACTTTTTCTTGCTGGAGCAGCGAGCCGAGGTTCAGCAGGACCGACAGTAGGGCGCGGTAAGACTTATTTTATTATCTGTACTCGGACCTTCAATATTTAAAGCCAAGAAAAAGTTTTTGTGTGTCTTCATCTTCATTTATACAACTATTAACTCACACATACACTTGTACAACCTTGTATAACCTCTCATTTATACAACTATTAGCTCACACATACACGTGTAACTTATTCTAATGAGTCCAGGGTGTCTTGTATGTATGTGTGTGTGATTTTAGT
>JBAMHV010000004.1:26800401-26810621 GCA_037177535.1 Pseudomugil gertrudae | reverse complement strand
AGAGGCTTGTCTCACAGGTGGTGGGCCTGCACCATTGCCCTTAACGCCAGCTGAGGAGCTTGCTATCAGTCAGAATTTGGGGAAATCCTGGGGGAAGCTCATCAGAGCCAGCAACACCCCATGACTCTAGTGCTTTCCTGAAATGTAATTATTTTAACCAACTTTTAATATACCTTTTACTCTATCTACCCATCATTAAAGTTGGATTTTCTTCCGCCAACAGTCACTGGTGGAATTATTACACTCCTGGAGCCTCCAGACGTCACTGAAGTCAATGAAGCTGTAAGTTGCTGTACAGAAATTAAAGAAAATATCTATCTATCTCATTTGTTATTTTACTATGTTCTTCAGATGGAGGATATGCATGAGGAAAATGAAACTGTCTGCTCCCTTGGAGAGGCCCATTGAGGTAATGCTCTCATTAGTAATTGGAGGTCACATTTCATTCATTTTCCGACATTAATATTGACATTATCCTTCTTAACAGAGCAATGCTGATCAACAGGAGGATGGTCCTTCAACTTCCACAGCACAATTAAACTGTGTAGGTTTTCCAGTGCCAGAGCCCTTTCTTTTCAAATTCATGTGACGACATATTTGAAATTATAATGCAATTTCTATCCTATCAGTTGCCTGTGAGGGAGCTCTACAAATTACATTTAATAAAGAAAATGGAAAAAAAAAATGATAAAGACATGCTGTATCTCGACTGCCTCATAATGAAGACCAATCTTGAAATAGAAATACTTCAACACAAGCTAGAAGTGGGTGCCTACTCACTTATTTTCTTTATGTAACTGAACAAAAAAAGTTTTACATGTACTGTTTTCTATTTGTAGGAAATAAAGAACCCCAAATAACTGAATAATGTTTACTTTTATTCTTATTCCATGCAATGTGAGATGATTGTTAGTTGCCAAAAATATTTTGACAAACTGTGCCTCTGACCACCCTTCCATCTTGGACCTCATGGTGCATCAGGTGGTCCTCAGGCTCATCCATTTGTGGGGCCGGGGGTGGCTCACCTCTAATAACTGCAATATTATGAAGAACCACATGTGCCACAATAATGTCACAAGCCCGCTCAGGGGTGACTCTGAGGTGACGTAGGCACTGGAAACGTGCTTTCAGCGGGCCTATAGTCATTTCCACGCGGGCTCTGGTCCTGCAATGGGCAGCATTATAACTATGCTGAAGTCCAGGCTGTGGGTCAGGGTAATGGGTCAACAGGGTGGGTTTACAGGGGTAACCCATATCTCCCAGCAAGAAGCCATCAAATTATCCTGAAAGACAAGCATTTTAGTGTTTTTCACAGTCAATTGTGTGGGTTGTATATAATACAAAGACTACCTTACCCCGTGCCCGTCCGTGGCTGAGGATGGACTCGCGGTACATGCGGGAGTCATGGACAGACCCAGGCCACTTTGCCTCAACATTGGTGATTACATGTCCTGCATCACATATGATCTTGACAGTAGAATGGAGAGATGTTATTTGAGTATAGGCTGTGTTTAACACGTATAACCTATTTACTGTACTTGCACATTAATGCTGTGTATAGACTTCCTGTTAATGTAGTCTCCTTCATTATGGGAGGGTGCAATGATTGGAACGTGAGTACCATCTATGCACCCTATTACATTAGGTAATCATTTGACAAATAGAGTGAGAGACAATGAGTACACAGCATCATGCTAATAAAATAGGTTGTAATTTATAATTGTTACAGTATTTTATAAGTCATTTACCTGCAATCCTGTGAAACTCTAAGAGGTTTGTGTCAAGGGAACACAACAAAAATGTGAAGTAATCTTTTCAGAGCCACACACTTTCCGGATAGCTCTACACACAGTTGCCTTGCTTATATTCTCTGCATGTCCCAGATTGTATAAAAAACCTACCATTTACCAGGAAACATAGTGCAACACAGAGGATTTGCTTCGAAGTTAAAGCGTGTGCGCATTTTGTTTTATTGCTAAAGTTCGGCTTGATGAGAGCATGAATATATTTTAAAGACTGCGTTGAAAAACGATAATGCTCCAATAGATATGACTGACAAAGCGAGTGGGATTTTGATTCATGGAAATTGAGCGCAGGTACTTCTGAAAGAGGAATGAGATAAACTCAGGGTTTCAAGCACAAAACCTGCTCCCGTCCAGGTTAGTTTCAGAGACACTGTTACCATAGCAACTGACTCAGAGTTAAACTTAACTTTCTTTGTGAAACAGGCTGGAGTTTAATCTTTTACTCTGGTTTATCTAACCCCACTTCCTGAAACTGGCCTCATTTCAGGGTTAACTAACTCAGAGTTTTCAATAAACCTGCTTTGTGAAGTGGCCCCTGGAGTCATTTATTCAGTGCTCCAAAATACTCTGTGTTATGTAAAGGGTTAACTGCTGTGTTCCACAGGGAACCAATGAGAAGGCTGTTTATTGAGATGTGTGGAACCAAAGGCAGTATGTGAAAGTCCGACAATGAAGAGAACACCTTTACTCAGCGCTGTCTGGTTATTGTAAAAATAACATTACACTCTGCAAATACGAAAAGAAAAAGTTTCCTTTTTTTTTTACTTCCTTTTATTAAGAAATACCACAATCGCTGGCCATTAATGGAAAATTGGGAAAATATTTCCAGGACTGAATGGGTCATTCTACAAAATTAATAACAGGATACGTCCTGTTTAGTTGCATTTCAACCTGCAGATAATTTGATTTTAGAATGAAAATAAATGCAAAACAAGGAAGAACAAAATTCAAAAGAAGTATTCAAAAGCATTCCCTCTTGAAGTCAATACTTTGATGAAGGCTTCTTTTGCAGCACTTGTGGCTTCCTGTCCCTCTGGGTATGTTTCTTAAGGTTTGGCTCACGTAACCACTGGGAGTTTTGCCCATTCCTCCAGACAAAACTGCTGCAGCTTGGCTTCTTTACGCTGAATAGGTTTTTGCTGGTGTGAAGCATTCTTTCACTTGTACCACAGATTCTAAATTGGACGGCAGTCTTTATACTCTTTACTTTCAGGTAAATAAAGACTGGCAGTATGGGGAGTCATGAGGACATTTTTTTCTTACCTTGTTTTTTAAAAAAGTGATCACATGACTTTAACATGTCACTCAGTAGTGAAATAGCAGGTTGTGGACATGTTTACAGGGCAGCTGACTGAAAGCGGGTCAGCAAAATTATTTGTCCAAAGGACTTGATTGTGATAGTTCTCGTCAGCATCTGTCAAAAGCTATTAAATAGCAAAAAGAGTAGACCACCGAATGTAAGTGGAGTCCCTGCTGCATTCCGCTGTATGGTCTTTAAAAGCTTGTTGGCAGCAGATTTGCATTAATATTTATACTTGAATATAAATAGTGGTTAGCAGATTTTAGAGATTTTTTTTCCTGGTTTCTTCTTTGCTCCATTGCATTTGACTGCTTCTTTCAATTATTGGCTAGTTACACACTTTATGCACATTTACACGCACACACAACTGACACCCTTGGTCTCATTTAACACACACACAAACACAAAAAATGCATTCGCCCCCTTTCTTGAAAGGGGCGGGGGCTTTCAGATGAATTGGCCTGTGAAAAATATTGGATGATGAGAAATTGAAAAATGGAAATTCCCGCTCCCAGGCTGCAGCCGCCTCCTCAGCCCAGCTGTGATTGCTGCTTTAATCTCCCTTAAAGTCTCAGGCCTCCTGCTAGTGAAAACAGCTCTTAGCTTTTAGTAAAGAGAAGGGTGTGGATCAAACAAACAACACTAAAGGAACATGCATGCAAAGATGAAATTTTGTCACTTTTATCTTTTTTTCCACTTTTTGTCACATTTCCTGTCTGACCTGCAGTATGATGCTATCGACCTTGTCAGAAATCTCTGTGCCCTTTTCATTTCACTGCCTCTCACTTCATTTGCCCCTTCCTCCTCATTCTCCCATCTCATACTCTTGTTCGTGACACAAGAGGAAGACACTTGAAAAGGTGTACTGTGTTTCTCCTGCTCGCTCAGGCAGCCACTACGAGGTGCTTTCCACTTCACAACGGTATTGTGCATCAATTATTCAGAGGCTCTGAAATAAAGCAGTTTGCTTCTTCTATCATTTAAGAAGGAAAGAGAATTGTAAATGAAAGAGGTGCAGACATATTGATGGTTCCAATGGTTGTGCAATTAAATATTTCTCTTTTAAAAGATTCAAAGAGGGAAAAAAATTAAATGAAAAGTTGCAGCTTCAAACGTCATCTCCTGGTTTCTCTTTTCAGGAGATCAGATGGAAGATTGGGATTATTCTGCTTCATGTTTCTTTCTGTTTTCAGTTAATAAATCATTTTCTCTTTATCTATTCATCAGGTGGTGATTAAGATAGTTTCTTCAGTTCCAAAAGACACGACTGGTTTGTAATAAAACTGAAATGTTAGTAAATTACTTGGCATGAGTTAATGTTTTTGAACTTTTAACTAGTTGCACTTTGTAACAAAACATCAGTTTTATGATTAAATGGTTATTGATTAATTGTTTTGTTTATTTTAATAACTATTTTTCTTCTTTTCTTCTTGGTTTAGACAAAAAATTATTTCTTATACTCTCAGAAAGGAGAATATTATGATTAAAATTATTAATTGTTATCTTACTTTTTTATTATTGTTATAAATCACAGCTTTGTAAAAAAAAAAAAGTGGGATTTTGGTAATAAAAAAAAACACAACAAAACAATCAAAATAATCAAACATGAGAGGAAGCAGAGATGGATACTCTGTGTATGCCAGGTGGCAATAGCAGGAGAAAGTGATATGGATCGTAAGAGGATCGCCAAAGCTATTCTTGATTTCTCAGCATGTGACACAAAGAAAACTTTGACAATGTGTTGTGAAATCTCTCATGGTGGCTGAAGAGACCTTTGGCTGCTGAGCTTGCTGACTGCTACATTTTTACAGCAAGTACGTCATGTTGGTATAAGGTATGAGTCATCATTGACATTTATTTGACTCAGTGGAGTGTGCAGAACGGAGTCTCTTCATGAAGGTCAGCATGATATCTCTATAGGTTTCACACATCTTGCTCCCTAGCGATGTAATCATTACTTCTTCAGTTTGAAAATACTGATTAAGGTCTGCAAACTTTGGCAGGGCCCACTAAGTAGTAAGTACAAGTAGACTACAAGTAGTAGTACAAGTGGAGAGAGTCATCATTAAGTGCATGATCTCTATTTATCTATCTAGGGCTGGGACTTTAATGGTTTAATTTTGATCAATTTTTCATAAAACATTTTAACACCTTAAAAATTTTAACGTAAATAATTGCTTTCTTAAATACAATTGTGCGGACCGGGAACCATCCTATTTGTGTGTTTCCGGTTCACCTGCAAAGCTGACAAACACACAGGACCTGCTATTGAGGACGTCTGACTTGGCGTCAATTACGGGCTATTTTTTTAATATAAAAACATCCTGATGGGATAATGAACTCAAGCATAGTTTTGCACAAACTCTTACCAATGTGAGCAAATGGTTTAGGGACACAACATTTCATTTTATAGTCTCACATTGGTTTTATAATTTCTGGTCAACTGGCAGAACTCTACAGTGGATGACCAAACCACACGATCACCTGCTAGAGTCAGTTGTTTTAATCCTGTCATGAACGCCTCATGTTAATTTGCATTGACTCTTGCTTTATGTTGGGATAACTTAATCTTGCTTTATTTTGGGATGACTCAATTTTGCTGTTGTTTAAGTGTTTTCACTATTTTCAGGTATCTTTATTTGAATGGTTTGATGTTAATATGTTTTATTTTTAAGGTTTTCATACAGAACTTTTAAGGAGATTTAAGGAGTTAAGCCTGCATCTGCATACTCTAATAAGCAAATGAGAACCTATGATGTAGGCCATCCCACACATGCCTATTGGCTGTGATAAGACCCAGCCTCCAGGGGAGGACCCGCAGGTCTTCTGAACAGGAAAGACACAGACTCTTGTTCCTCAGTTTTTTATGTTCAGTTTAAAGTTTTAAGACACGCTCCGTTCCAGATCGGATGCAGCTAAAGGATGGACCAAGAACAAAAGCGACCCATGCTTGAAGCTTAGCAGAGCACACGGCCAGAGACCATGGTTGCATCTGAGCAACCCAGACGATGAACTTTCATTTTATCTTTACTGACAATAAGTCTGGGCCTCAACCCACCAACTATTTGCAGTCAGGGTTTGTACTTCCCCGACAAGGAGGTTCCTCCAGACTATCACTGACCCACTACCAAACTGATCATGCTGGATACAACAAAACAATCTCCAAGGCAAGGACTTGTCATATATGCTCAAAGTGAACCTGCTCTCATTCTTTTAAAGTGTAGGGTGCCAGTAACCAATCTGTCAATCTGGCTGTATGGTATTGGGGCTATAGGCTTCACTTATGGGTGTTGGGCCATCAAAAAAACCTCACAGAGTCTGTTTCTAACTGTCTGAGCAGAAACATGCACATTAGTAGCCTGCTGGAGGTCATTTTGTATAACTGGCACAAAGGAGCAGATAGAGATTTGATTGCTTGGTTGTTGTCCTTCTATGGCCTCTCCACATCTCCTGGTATACTACTGTAGCAGGATCCCAAGGCAGTTCCTCACTCAGAGAAGATAAGACCTTTAGCTGTTTTCCACCTCAAAGAAAGCAGCCACAAATGCTAAGAAATTAACATTGTTGGAGGCTCCAGAAAGGGCCTTATGGAATACACAAGACGGCCGTTTGCCCCAAGTTACCACTTTCCAGAGACAGAGAACTCTTCAGCAACCACAGGGAGCCAATTCTCACTCACACGTAAATTAACTCAAGCGTTCCTTTTGAAGACTGGTACCCCGATAAAGACAAGCCTGCTTCCCCACAGGGTGCCAGTCACATATTTCGCCACAAGAACTGGACTCAATACACTGAACTCTTAAACAACATAAAGCCACAAGTGCTTGATTAATCTGACTGATAAAATTAACTCCACTCCAAATAAGATGCAGATAGGAACTTCAACCTCCTCTGAGTGATAAGTTTGACCTGATTTACAAATAAGTTCATTTCCTTGATGGAGCTAGAGCGCCACCCAATGGACGCTCTAAACCAGCTCACAGTGCCAAGCCTTTGCACCTACTCTTCGTAAATCTGTTTTAAACTGTGCTGTACTTCATCAACCATCTAACCAAAAACTGAAAGTCTTGTTTAAAATTGAATGTTCTCTTTATCAGGTTCCTGGACAACTGGACAGCTACCAAAAATGTCAGAAAAAGTCTCAAATCTATATAATGACTTGTCTGCCAGCCAGATCATGATTACTTCGCTATTTTTGTTGTTACCCCGCCAAAAGTCATCAATCTACTCTTTCTTTTATAAATGTGTGTGTGTGTGTGTTGGCAAACATTTAAGGTTGGAAATATGTTAATATTATATTAAATGCTATAATCTGACCAGACTTAAGTTAAAAGCCCACCTTCGCTCCAACATCCCCGTGCTCTGATTGGATAAACCTAAAAGGTGCGCCCTCTGCCCAGGAGGATATTTACCTGGGATGTGAGAAGAGCATCGGAGGAGTTAGATTTAAGAAAACGTTAAGAACAATGAAGAAATTAGTTAGCTCGAACCGGAAACTTACGTTTTGTCTTTTTGTCGGCGCCGTGTATTGTCTGTCTTCGTTTAAATTTTTGTTAGTTATACATTTCTCGTTCGCTCGATCCGCTTTAACTAGAAGCATCCTCACGCAAAGTCCAGAGAAGTTCTCATCCTGTTTTACACCAAGTAATTTTAGGAAACAATCATAAGGTGTTTCCTCAAAGGGCGATCTAAAGCTTTAATTAACTACGTTACGCCCTGAGAACTCCGTAACGCTACTCATCAGCTCTGGTTAAGCCTTGCTGACACTGTGGCGATCAGCTGTTCCTGGGAGAAGGAGGACCTCTTCGGACGCTGGACCAGGAAATCCAAGACAGGCTCTCAATCTGCCAGATTCCGCAAAGAATTCCAGGACAATCCACCTGGACTTTCTCTGCCCTGCAACCCATCATGAGTTCCCGATCCCCAGCGCTGATGTAAGACTGGTCCATCTTTATGATTACAGCTGGTGTCTAAACTATAGGCTAATCAGACTACTCAAAGCCGTTTAATTTAATTCAACCCCAATCCAATATTTCCCTTAATTATCCACCTTCGTCAACCAGTTAATTAATTCATCCATTATAGTCTTCATATTTCCAACCTTGTTTAATGCTTAGATATTTTCTTGCATTCCTGACACTTATTTTGCTCAGAATTCAGAATCTCTCGGCCAGAAATCTTTCCGGCCTCTTCTCCTCCTCTCTCTTCCTCTCTGTTTCTCTCTCTGTTTTCTGATCCACGTTTATCAGCTTATCCTTGATGTGTTCATTGAGCTTATTGTTGATGTTGATTTTTATGTGGTCGAATAAATTCTTTTATATTTTAACTGGTCGTGGTAGCGTGGTTACTGTGGAAGAGAATTGTTCAGAAGTAGCACTTGAGACTGATTAATTCGTTATATAAACAGATTTTCCTTCGATATTCTTAGCACTTAGTGAGCTTAGAAATTGTTTGTTTAACGACAAAGTCGTCCATAAATGGACAAAGTCCATAAATGTTCAACGATAACATAGATATTAATATTGTATATTAATATTATATATTATTATAGAGGCTATACACTTATCGCTACACTACCCAGTTTTCTGTTATCTACTCTTTCCTCTGGACACTGCTATGAGACACAACAAACCTTGCCCCAATGTGCATTATTGTGTCATCCTGGATCAACTACACTGCCTGAGCAACTTCTATGGGTTGCAGAGACCACGTCATGTTACCTCTGGTGGTGAGGGTCCTGCAAAATACATGACCCAAAATCAGCTGGAGAGGAAGAAGACAAGGAAATGGTGTGTAGCCACAACCTGTAAGACCATTTATATAGGGAATGTCTTGCCTCTCATTTCCACTTCTTGTCTGTTCAATTTGTACAACAGCAGGTGAAATCGATTAACAAGACGTGTTAGTTCCTAACTAGACAGACTGGTCATACTTACATTAGTTCTTTAATTCCTTTTCAATTATGAATAAAGGTTAAATCTGATTTACACAGATAACCACATAAACACATAATAAGTTTAATCCCATTTTAAATCTAAACTAAAACATTCCTCTATTAAGTAAACTATCATTTCACTTTAAGTTTGTTTTGGTTGATTTGTGCATGCTCGTTAACTTGTCCCGTCCCCAAGACACATTTATTATACAGTCTTCTGCCTTCCGTTTTTAGTGTCACTCTTCTCCACAGCTGCTGAAAAAAGTATGCTTATGTTGAGCTGGTACTTCAAAATTATGTTCATAATGAAAGTGAAATATGGTTCCTGTTCGGCAGTTTTCCATGTTGTAGTCAAAACGACAAGAAGCTGATTTTTTCTTTGTTTTTTTTCCTTTTTATTTTCTGGTAGATATAAGTGCATCAGGTTTGCCCTCTGTCCAATCAGAACCCTTCCCAACCCACCAATTTAAAACAGAATTAAGGCAAATAAACATGTTTTCTGTCTAAACCTTAATTTGGAATTATTATATCCATGTATACCTAACAGAATACTTTAAATTCAGATTTCCCCTGTTGTGAAAAGTAAATATCTGAAGGAATATAACATTTTTGTGCAGCTGTGTGATTACTTTATGACCCTGTAATAAAGTATTAAGTACTAAATGTGGCTGTGTAGAACTGTATAGTGCTATTTGTGTGTCAGCCACTAAGTGAATGAAACACAAACTTTTTGCTGAATGGATTTTAAACATGTGGCCATATGTATGATGTACATATTACTTAATTTGTCTGCTAATCAAAAATAATCCATTCAGGGAAAAAAAAAAAACAAAACAACAACATTTTAATAAGTTTGTCGACCAAACTGTTGGTGAAAGAACTTTAAAGTCAGTATCTGAAGTCATTGGAAACCAAGCTGAATATCTCCCTGCTCGGTTCATGACTGGTCTGAATATGATGAAATACAAAGATTAAAACATTTATAGTCTTGTTTTCTGAAAAAAAGACATCTGTAATAAGTGGAATCATGTCAGGAACCAGAGGGCTATTGTGGTTGCAGATATCCAGTTTTTCTTTACATTTATAGTACAGTGGTACCTTCGTCCATCCATCCATTTTCTGCTGCTTATCCGAGGTCGGGTCGCGGGGGCAGCAGCCTAAGGAGAGAAGCCCAGACTTC
>JBAMHV010000004.1:26784533-26795290 GCA_037177535.1 Pseudomugil gertrudae | reverse complement strand
CCACGCTAACACAGAGAGAACCCACGCTAACACAGAGAGAACCCACGCTAACACGGAGAGAACCCACGTTAACACGGAGTGAACACACGCTAACACGGGGAGAACTCACACTAACACGGACAGAACCCACGCTAACACGGGGAGAACCCACGCTAACACGAGAAAAACCCACGTTAACACGGACAGAACCCACGTTAACACGGAGAGAACCCACGCTAACACAGAGAGAACCCACGTTAACACGGAGAGAACCCACGCTAACACGGAGAGAACCCACGTTAACACGGAGTGAACACACGCTAACACGGGGAGAACTCACACTAACACGGACAGAACCCACGCTAACACGGGGAGAACCCACGCTAACACGGGGAGAACCCACGCTAACACGAGAAAAACCCACGTTAACACGGACAGAACCCACGTTAACACGGAGAGAACCCACGCTAACACAGAGAGAACCCACGTTAACACGGAGAGAACCCACATTAACACGGAGAGAACCCACGCTAACACAGAGAGAACCCACGCTAACACGGAGAGAAACCAGGTTAACACGGAGAGAATCCATGATAACACGGAGAGAACCCACGTTAACACGGAGAGAACCCACGCTAACACGGAGAGAACCCACACTAATACGAAGAGAACCCACGCTAACACAGAGAGAACCCACGCTAACACGGAGAGAACCCACGTTAATACTTTTACTCAGTTCTGCTGCCAGAGATCATCTTCTCCATGTTTCATATATTCCAGAAGAATCAAGCAACAATCAGTCAGAGATGTATTGATCCGTAGCAAATGGTTTTAATAGCTTTTTCTCTTTTCTGCACAGAAGAAAAGACTCAGCAGATAAAACCTCACCTTTAAGTCATTTGCTTTTGTTTAAAGAATAATGAATAACATGATGTGGTGAAGCGGGGGAAAGGGAGGAAGAGGAGAAGGAAGAAGAGGAGGAAGAGTAGGACAAGATAGAGAAAGAGAAAAGGAAGGAGAAGAAGATAAGAAGGAAGAGAGAGAAAAAGGAGGAGGAAGGCGAGGAAGAAGAGGAAGCAGAGTAGTTTAGGATGACAAGAACAAGCACATTTATAAAATGATGGAGCAAAGGATGAGGATGAGGAGGTAAAAGATGAAGAGAAGATTAAAGAAGGAAAGCTGGCGAAAGGCAAAGGGAGGGGGTGAAGGACTCTGAACCAGCTGTTTAACTGGACACTCACAGAAACACACGGTGAGTTATGTGTCCCCACAGTGCCCCCTGCTGTCCGTTCACAGGAAGTGTCCCAATAGGAGAGGACGACTCTAGATCACACACACCAATCAGCTGTGGAGGTTCTTCCAGACCAACTAGCTCAATGCGAGACCTCCATATGTCCTTCCAGCATCCTCACTCAGAGACCAGCAGGACAGACCTGTACATGATGCAGAACCATATTTCTGATGGGCTCCTCCAAACGTCAAATACTTCTCATCTCTTTTTTTTCCAATTCGAGCAGGTAATGAAGTCCGGATCAGGACAGAATGATCCGGGTGATTTCAGGTCTTAGACCTCTAACAGTGCACGTTCACGCAGTGAATGCTTGGTCCACTTTAAACAGACTGTGGTCTACTTCCAAGTCCAGTACGGTTCATTTAGCGCAGTGTGAACACAAACAAACTCTGCTTTAAAGCAGGGGTCTCCGTTCACTTCCACCAACTAAAAACTTAACAGAACAAGTCTGATGTCTGCCTACAGCAGAGAAGCATGAAGAAGAAAAACAGGATCCAGATTATTGTGTGGGTATGAGGAAAACAAACCACACAGCATTTGTTCAGAAAATGTATGTTTTACACACCTCAATATATATATGTATATATATATATATATATATATATATATATATATAGAATGACAACTATGGTAAATGGTCTTGTACTTGTATAGCGCTTTTCTACACATCAGTGCACTCAAAGCGCTTTAACGCTATTCGACACATTAACCCATTCGGTCACACACACACACACATTCACACACCGGTGACGCAGCACCAGGAGCAACTGGGGGTTCAGTGTCTTGCTCAAGGACACTTTGACATGTGGACGCCAGAGCTGGGATTTGAACCACTAACTTGCTGGTTAGGAAATAACCCGCTCTACTACATGCACCCAAAAAAGTCTATTTACATATACACATGTACAAATAAATATGGAGACCTCATGAGTTAAACATTTATTTAAAAAATCTATTTTAAAAAAAATCTAAAAATAACTTTTAAACATTTTAAAAACAATAAAACTGTATAAAGCACATCAGTTAACACTTGCCGAAGTTCTTCCCTATTTGATCATGTGCGTGTATTAAAGTTTGTTCTCTCTTTACCATACATATCCAAAGTTGTGTGAAAGCTGTCTGAGGTTCAGGCTGCGAGAGGAGAAATGCAGCTGTGGCACAAACCCAACCCAAACAAAAGCAGCTCAAATCCATCTCCATCACAACTGCCTGACGCTCCTGCTACGTGCTACGTGCTCGAGCAGATCAGCTTGAACATAACATCCCTACTGAATGACATAAACCTTAAATCTCTTGCTCTCAATATACAGTATTCACTAAAAGGCATCACAAACAAAGCTAGATTTAGTTTTTTTTCATGTCTGCTGATTCTCTACACACCTAATACTTACTTAATGCCTCTATAAGCAACTTTACTAATTATATTTGAATGGCAATGAATGAAGCCTGGCACCTATAGGAGCATATGTCAATCAGTGCTCTACTATCAAAGCAAAAGGTCAATTACAGTTGTGTGTCCAAGGACTCTCTATCATAGTTTGACCTTTTAATCTTAATGTGCCTGACAATCCTCTGGAGCTTTATCCAAATGTCACATGTTTTCTGACAGTGCTTGATTCCCCAGGCTTTAGAGCATTTACTGTGTCCTCTATCTGAGTTCATTCAGTGTGTGTGAGCTTCTAAAATTACAGGTTTGTTTGTATTTAAAGTAGTTTAAGGATAACATAAAATGGCCAAATATTTAGTTGTCTGGAATGACACTCAGGAAGTTTAATCTGTTATTTGAAAAAAGGGAGGGGGGGCACATAATTACTACCCTATGAAAGTAAGTTACACTTAAGTAATATCAATGTGTTTAGTTAGAAAATAACTAGTAACTAACAAGACAACACCTGTAAAGGAAATGCCCAGCCTGTGTTGAACACAGAGCATAATGCAAGGGGATGTAAACCACAGAAGATGCTCTGGTAGTGTAGCCCATCCAAGATGACACATTAATGTGCAGTGCAGCAAGAGGCTCGCTGTGTCTTCCAGCTCAGTGTGGAAAACATGGAGAAGATTCTAAAAGACAGGCCAAAATACTAGGAGATGTGAAGGGGGACAGCTCTAAATGATTCTGAAGCAGCCCAATCACAGCCCAACTTCATGCTGCTTAATTGCCAGATTGGCCTCTGGTGCCCTGAAATCTTTACAAATGACAGCAGGTTCACATTGAGCACACATAAGAGATGTGAAAGAGTTTGAAGTCACTGAGAACATTCTGCAGTCTGCAACATCCTACAACATAACTGGCTTGGCATTGGATCAATGATGATGTGGTCAGACACATTTCTAAGGGCTGCACAGAACTCCATGTACTAGACAGAGGTAGGATGGCTGCCCTTAGGTACCAGGATGAGATCTAAAGATGCATTGTCAGCCAATATGTTGCTACAGGGACACCTGGGTTCATTATAATGTGTGATAGTGTCCAACCTAATGTGGCTGGAGTGTGTTTAAAGGTTCTTGCATGATAGGCATTGATACTGGTCTGGACTTGCTCGTCAGTTAACAAAACCTGAATCTATACAGCCTATAATCTGATCTTTTCACTTTGTTTTGATTGATGACATATGTTATTAATATGGTGTTGATTTCCATTGATCTTTCTTATGTTGTTTTGTTCTCCACCCATTCCACTCCATAATGAACAAAACAAATTCCCTTCAGTTGATCCAAAATGCTGCAGCAGTAGTTGTGATAAAAATTAGTGGCTGTCTATCAGGTTCAGGGAAGAGTTAAAAAAATACACACTGCACAAAACACAAGATACACAAGCGCTAAAAACTGAAAATCTAAAAAACTCTGAAAATCTGGTATTGTTTAATGTGTTTTAATGGGCACAATGCAGTGTATTGTCCAAGTATATGGCGATGGCTATACATATGAGGGCTTATATGGGCTTATATGAGGGCGAGACTTATCCACAAGTCTCTTTTTTGTGGATATAATGGCCCTGGGCAGATTGGAAAGGAAATTCCAGGTAGGTGTCTGCTAATCGATGTGTGTGGTTTATGATCTATAAGAACAAAACGTGTAATAACAAGGAAAATTCTGTCAGATTATTTTGAAGTGCTGTTATGTTCAAGTGGTGACACGGGGCTTTGACAGCTGCTATAATGTTTGCAGGATGAGTGTGGGCCGGTCACCTGTACATGATAATTGCGGTTCCCACGAGAAAGTGTGGGTGCCAAAGGCCAAGTGTGTTTGTTCTTGTGTGTGTGTGTGTGTGTGTGTGTGCGCGCGCAGTGAGCACAAATGTGTAGTTGTGTTTAGGCTGGGGGTGGAAGAACAAAAAAATGTTATGTTACTTGTCTGAAGACCTCAGTAACGAAGATGTAACATGTTTAAAGCAGGTAATAGAAAGGGAGAGAGAACATGATGCAGCTTGTTCTTTGTCCCAGTTTGCATCTTAATTTAGTAAACTACTTTGCACGTCTTCATCCTTTATATCATTTTGATTGAACTCGTCTCACACATTTCTTCAACCCAGTTCTTACGAGTCATTGCCTATTCTGTTTCCCACTTAATCATAATACATATACTTATTAATCACTTGTGTCCCTGAGAGTAACACATGCATACTTGTACATATTTGCATTAATAGATGTTGTCTGTATGGTCTAATTTTGTTTTTACTGTATCTTACTAATCCTAAAATACTTTAATAAAATGTGGAATTCACAAAAAAGCTATTTTCTATATCAAATATGATTGTTCTGTATAATGTACAGACAACTTAAATGAGCAGCATGGGACATGTTTGTACTAACTATTGAACATTGAGCAACTGAAATAATACAAAATTAAATATCACAAAATATGTCAGTATAAAATATAAACAAGGTGCTTATTTTTCCTATGTGCATTTAAATTCTGAAAACTAGAAAGGGGTCTTAAAATATTTCCAGCACCCGTTGTTCTTTTCCGACCTATGGTGCAAAAATGGTGGCCCATCTGAACGTTAATTTAGTAGAAAATGTTATTATGTAATTTTTTCACATTTTGTATTTGAGAAAGTTTTATACAAACACATACTATGCAACATTTTTAAACTAAAACCCAAACTTCCTGCTGACTTTATAAAATATGGCTTTAATACAGTTTTTTTTTAATACAACTAAACTTGTCTGAGAGTGACTGTTGGGGGTTCTAAGAAAATTGAACCTAATGGAACAACCAAACGGAATGAAGAAAATGTACATTGGGCTAAATTAAGACAAAGAGCATAATTTCAGACACACACATTGTTTAGAAGGTTGTGCTTTGTGACAGAATTTATTAATTTTAAAGAGCTGCTGTGCTGGAAACGTTCTCAGTTTATTTAACTGTATTTTTTTTTTACATATTCAATTTTATTGTTTGATTTTCTTGGATGATTGTGAGGGAGCATTAGCTTACAAGGAAAACCAAATGAAATGGCAATACAAACTGGTAGCAGTAACCATATCCATTAGGATGTAAATAGTGTACTCTGGATTGGTGAAATCATTTAATGAAAGTGAAACACATTTTTTTTCAAGTAAAAAAAACTAAAACATACATGTGTGTGTGTGTGTGTGTATGTATATATATAAATATATAAATATATATAATTTTTTTTAATTTAAATTATGGGCTCTATAGACACGGCGACATATTTGTTTGTTCCATCTGTCGAATTGATTTCTCCAGTCATCCACAAACTTGCTCCTGTGACAGGATTGTATAAAAGATTAATATATAGAAACCTTGTCACAAATTGTATTTCCTCAAGTCAGTCAAGATTGACCCTGTTCTCAGTTGGAGAAGGTGTTGAACAGGTTGAGTGGATGCTCACCTCTTTGACTGAAATGCTCTTTTCTGACAGGCTAGCCGATTCCCATAAGTGCCTATTATGTTGTCCTTGTTAAACTAGCAGGTTGCTTTTGAAGTAAAAAACATTTCTAAAAAATATATTTACAACAATACTGTTTGGATCCACATACAGACTGACAATCATGTTGTACAACCTTGCTCTTATACTGTCATAAAGAATAACCAGTTTTCTGTTTGCTGCTTTTTCAATCGCATCCAAAAGGGTCTCAGTCGGGTTATAGTCCAGATTCTGTGGTGATATATCTATATCCTATCCACTTTATTTATAGAGCACATTGAAAAAACACAACTCCAAAATACAGCAAATCAAAAGTCAACTGTATCACTTAATAAAAAAATACATTAAAATAATGATCTCATCCATTCCATTCATCCATTTTCCACCGCCTATCCAAGGTTGGGTCGTGGGGGCAGCAGCCTAAGGAGGGAAGCCCAGGCTTCTCCCTCCCCAGCCACATTCACCAGCTCATCAGGGGGTAGCCTGAGGTATTCCCAGGCCAGCCATGAGTTGTTTAGGACTGGCAATAGAGAAAGCTCTGTCTTTTGTGGATTTGTGTTTTGTCTTAGGCATCACATACTGTTATTGCTCTCAGACCCCAAAGTACACACCACCAATCCTAAAATGCACAGGCAGTGCATGCAAAGAAGCTAAAACGGGGTTGATGTGTTCACATTTTTTGGTCCCAGCAAAGTTCTGGACATATTGTAAATGTGACAGTGTGTTCCTGCAGATGCCTGCATAGAGTGTTGCAAGAGTCCAGTCGAGAAGAAATTAAAGTGTACACAAATTGTTCTTATTATTTTTTTAGCTTTAATAAAAGATGATGGTGATTAAAAACATAATTTCAAAGGAGCATTCATGTCCCTTCGGCAGTTGAATAGGGGTGTCAGGAGGCAGTGCTTGCCTTTAAAGATTGACATAACAATTTGGCAGTCATCAGCATAAAAATATTGCTACATGCCATGGCTTTTAAAAATCAATCTCCCTGAGTGGGAAGAAATACGGTGCAAAAGGAATTGAGCCAAGCATAGAACCACGAGTTCCCCCAGTCTGACTGAGCAGGACCTCCCACTCAGGTAGGTTTAAAGTCGCTGGAGAGGAGTTTCCCAGAAACACCCACACAGTTCTCCAAATAAGGAAAAAAAGAATTGCGTGGTTGATTGTGTTGAAAGCAGCAGCAGTCATGTCTAAGAGCACTACAGTAGCAAGGTGTTTTTATCAGGTGTTCAAAAACATAGTTTTTCCAAATGTGGGATCAGAGCCAGGGACCATGAACATCAGGAAAGGAAAAACATTTTATAATAAATAAAATCCATACATACATCATCCATCCATCCCCTGCTGCCTATTTGGAGTTTACAATCTAAGCTCAAATTCCGCTTTCCCCAGCCACATTTCCCAGCTTGTCAAGTGTTTCCGGGCCAGTTTAGAATTATAGACCCTTCAGCACATCCTGTGTTTTCCATGGAGCATCCTTCTATTGGGAGATTCTCGAAACATCTAACCAAGTAGACCACCAAGAGAAATCCAAACCAGATGCCGACTCCACCTAATCTGAATCTCCTTGAGCCTCTTCCAGAGGACAGAATGTCATGGTTTGGACACTGGTTGTGGTGTGTGTTTTTTGGCTTCCTGTTTTGCTTTGATCTCGGTTCATTAGTTTCACCTGTGTTTAATTTTGATTGTGTGCACCTGGGTCTTGTTTAGTTCAGTTTGTATTTTAGTCCTTTGTTTTTCACCCTGGGTTGTTCACTGCGTTGAGTCGCATGCACTGTTGGTGAATAGTCTGTCTTTTTGTTATGTCAGTCTACAGTCTAGTTTATGTTAAATAATTTCATCTTGATGCCTGCTGCCTCCTGCGCCTTCCTGCCTACATTTGGGTCCTCACCCTACTTCTGTGCCCCTGGACCGTGACAGAATGAACCCGCCATACATGGACTCAGCAGATGAGAAGATTGCATATTATATGCAGTTCTTTAGGGAGGCAGAGAATTGCTTCCCTGGAGCTGACGACTGGGACTTGGAGCAACACAGTCACCCACCCTCACACTCCAGCCGCCGCCACCGCCGAAAGCAAAGGCAACCTGTTCAGAGCATCAGCTCCAGTCAGTTGGTGGGGTTGCTACTAGGGCTGAACTCTGACTCTGACACTGAGCCTATAGACTATACTCCTTTTGAGGGGACCCGGCTGGCTATTCGGACGACACCCTGGAGGTCCACGTCTTGGGCGCCCCCACCAGCTCCACGGCCCACGTCCTCGCCCACACCGCCTCTAGTTCCTGCTCCCGAGGAGGTCCCGGGATGGGACGCTCCTCCTCTTGCTCCTGCTTCCGAGGAGGTCCCGGGATGGAACGCTCCTCTTCCTCCGCCGCCAGATCCTGCTCCTGAGGGGGTCCTGGGATGGGACTCTCCTCTTCTTCCGCCGCCTTATCCTGCTCCCGAGGGGGTACCGGGATGGGACGCTCCTCTTCCTCCACTGCAAGATCCTGCGCACAAGGGGGTCCCGAATTGGGACGCTCCTCTTCCTCCGCCGCCTGATCCTGCTCCTGAGGGGGTCCCGGGATGGGACGCTCCTCTTCTGCCGCCGACTTCAGCCCTGAGGTCCCGTCGAGCCCAGCAGCCGCCGATTCCAGTCCCGAGGTCCCATCCAGAGAACCAGCCCTGCTCCACGCCTCCGTCTCCAGAGAACTAGCCCTGCTCCACGCCTCTGTCTCCAGAGAACCCGCTCTGCTCCACGCCGCCACCGTCTGAGCACCAGCCCTGGTCCACGCCGCTGGATGCTCCTCCCGTTTCCGAGTCCCAGGAGGTCCCGTGGGTGGATGCTCCTCCCGTTTCTGAGTTCCAGGAGATCCCGTGGGTGGACATTCTACTGTAGTCGGCTCCCCTGTCTCTTCGGCCTCCGGGCCGTCTTCTGAGTCTGGTCCCCTGTCCCTGCGGCCTCCGGGCCGACCTCCCGAGCCCGGACTCCAGTCCCTGCGGCCTCCAGGCCGACCTCCCGAGCCCGGACTCCAGCCCCTGCTGCCCCCTGGCTGACGTCCCGACCCAGGACTCTGTCCTTGCGGCCTCAGGGCCTGATTCACATAGACAAACTCATTCTCACAGGGATTGCAAAGTTCCGTAGGGTCAGTCGATCTAACACTGGATGCACTTTAGTACACAGACGTAAGAGCACAGCTCATGGGAATCTAAATCTACTTATCAACTGGTCATTGTCATGGGCCAGGAAATCTTTGTTCTCCTCAAACATCCTCACCATCCTGAACCCACTATTGGGAGATTCTAAAGTTAGTGCAAACACATTCATTGTGAAGCATTATGCATATGTCTATTCATCCACCCAATGTTAGTCCTTTTTATACCAATAAAGGTTTGGGGGTAGCTGGAGCCTATTCCTGTAAACATCAGGGGAGAGGAGGCAGGTCGCCAGTTCATCACACGGCCAACACAGAGAGACAAATAACAGACACACATTATACATGTGTGTCACTGCAATATTTATATGTTTGCTCAGTAATTACACTAATTGCTACACACCCTCTTGCAATTAATGTATCAATAAGTGCCAAAGCAGAATTTTAATTAGTATGAACATACTGTGCTATGATGCCTAAATACACATTTATGGAATAAATATTATTCTACATTCCAGGCTTCTGTGTTTTTAATTACAAGGATATAGAGTCTAATAGAAATGATAACATGAATGAGTTGAATTCTGCTTAAATTCATCATCTCATCAACTGCCAGTTTTTCTCTCTCCAAAATATTATTGTGCAAGGTTCAAAGTTGGCACAGCGGTACGCATTGTATTCCATCAAGTTAATTTTCATAAATACCCAACTTTGCACAGAAAAGTACTTGTGCAACTCTCAGGCTCTGTTTTGTTTATAAAGGCTTGTAAACAAGACCTCAGTTCTGCTTCAGAGATGTAGAGCAATTCTTCATGTAACGGGCACCATGCCACCTCAGTCCTCAAGAATGTTCTGAAAGAAAATGTGCAGCACTTTGCTCCACTCCTTCAAGATACAAAATACATCTCACTTGGATTTTGATTGATTTGAAAAATTCCTTTTGATTCATCATTAAAAGGGATTAATAATTTCCACTCCATTAGTGATCTATGGTAATTGATTAATGGTAGCATCACAAAAGATGGGAAGTTTCATTCACTTTCATTAAAATCTCATTATGTGTCTCTGAAATAATTCACTACTGGCATTCAGTTTCTGCTCAGTGTTCATGTAAGTTGCTAAGAGTTTTTCTGATGTGACAGCTTGTTTAGCTTTAGGCATTTTAGGAGAGTGGTGGTAGAAAGTGGGACTTAAAAGGCCATATTTCTGGAACTTCTTGGCTTGTAACCAACTTAAAGACTTTTTGGGAAACATGATCATTTAATTTGTCTTTGAGGACTGAAGGTGATTGATGCAACTCTTCTTTGTGTAAGCTTAGTGTTTGTCTGAGTTACAGATGGAACAAGTATTACCATTTTCTATAACATGGTTTTTAGGTCTCTTTCAATCAATCAATCAATTTTATTTTTATATAGCCCAGTATCACAACAAAGTTGTCTCTAAGGGCTTCACACGCACT
>JBAMHV010000004.1:26769407-26781258 GCA_037177535.1 Pseudomugil gertrudae | reverse complement strand
AACCCCATATCTTCGTGTGGGACGGGAGGGTATACGTGTGCTCTTTTGAGCTATGGTATATATATATATATATATATATACATATATATATATATATATATACCGATATTATTGAAGTACTTGATTCTCAGCAGTGTATCCCCACACACCACCTCCTCCTCCTCCTCACTCTGTCACTCTCACATGCCTGTAGGCACTGCCTTATTTCTCCCCTTGGAGTGGCGCAACTCTGTGCCAATTTCTTCAATCCATCAGTAAGTGCTCCGAGGCACCACGTGCGCCAGCAACGACCCCTCGCGCCCCCTACAGCCCTTCCAATCACCCCACCCCCTCATTTTGAACGCTTTTTTTTTCACCGTTTAATCCCGTGAAGGAAACACTTCCGTTTAGATCGAATCTGGGATGCAGCACAGGAGCACCGACCAGCGATGCTTTTGTCTGCATGGTTAGAGCAGCACAAATCTTTTTTTCTGAAAGTCCCGGCCTGAAATTTTACTTATTACAGGGCTTTCACTCATAGATTTTTGTCGAAAAAGTTGTGTTTTACCTCATTCATGATTGTTTTTAATACTCCAAACAAACAAATAAAAGCACGGAAATAAAATGAACTCACAAACATGGATTGGAACTCTCGTTTTCTTTTGCTTTAATAGAAATTCATCTGATCGTTTTTTAACCAAAAAATAAATTGAGATAAAGAATCTCGTTTAGAAGGGTGTCCCGGATTCAACGCAACGAAACTGGTGCACGTGCATAGATGTGATTTGTAGGAGCCAATGAAAATAGATAATACAAATGCATTTGGTTGTTTTATGTATACACAAACGCATTAAAGTCTAATTTAAACGTATTTTCTGAGGCGCTGCTTCCTCTGCTCTAAACGCAGCAGGTTGATTTAAGTTTGCAGAGCATCATGTAGCTTTGCATTTTATCTGACTGCGCGGTCAGAAATGTTTGTGTTTCAATTTCACCGCAACGGAAGCGAACAAGTCTGCGCTGAGATTTATTTAAGATGTGTACAGAAGATCTAAAGACTTCCCACAACCAAAGATGTATATTGAAAAGCCACAAGAAAATAAATAACGAATTATTAATTAATCAGTTATTTAGAAAGATTCATGATGAAAGGGGGTGGGGGGGGTGGGGGGGGGGGGGTATAACTTTAGGTGCAGCCTCATACAATGACGATTTTGTTCTCAGATCATAGGCTACTTCAAAGAACAGACGATTCAGCACCACGGACAGCGTCTCTCTCTCTTTCCCTCTCTCTCTCTCTCTTTCCCTCTCTCTCTCTCTCTCCCTCTCTCACACACACACGCGCACTCTGACACACGCACACACACTCTCTCTTCCGGGCGCTCACTCGGCAGCTGGCTCCGACACAGCTCCTCCCTCCTGTGTGGCGGCTTTCCCGAACCAAAGATCCTTGGACGTGAACAGTTTCGCTGAAGAGCACTTTTTCGCCCCCCCTCCTCCTCCTCCTCCCCCCTTAAACGTTCAGAGGAACAATCGAGGCGTCACTTATATTCCGTATCGACCTGAGTGAAGGGGAGTTGAGTTGTCGGGATAAGGTCTCCAACCGTTTCTCACCCACCCAGATCTCTGTCAGCGATGGAGACTCGGGCTGGCTTCTGCCCAGGCTTGCACTTGTCCCTGGGTATCTGGGTAATTATTGCCACTCATGCCCTACAAAATGCCGAGGCGGAGATAACTTGTGCATCATGCCCATCGCCACTGCAACTTCAGCAAGAGGATTTACAGCTGGGGATACGACCCGACCCGACTGGGGAAACGGTCAGCCTAAGGAGCATCCGAGGAGAGTTCAGAGGACTCGGGGTTACCGATCAGGGTGATGGAACGGACAGCAACCGAGAGGCAGCAGAGGATGACCCGCAGTTTTACCAAGATGCTAGTTGGGCTGAAGTTGCCCCGATCAGTAAAGAAAGTGTCCGCGGTAGTTATAAAGCGGAGACTGTAGAAGACCATGCGCTCCGGAGAGCCAAAAGAAGCGGTTCGGAGTTGGCGGAGTTCAGCGAGAGCGGCTGGACCGACCAGGCCAGCGTGGAAGCGGGCGCTGCGGGAAGTCGGGGTTCTATGTTGGACGGGCACAGATCAGGCAGGTCCGAGTTCAGATGGAACAGGGAGAACGGTAGAGGGACTGGGCGACAGGATGAATCCAAGCTCATGAGCAGTACCTTCGCGCTGACGGGGGACTCTGCGCACAACCACGCAGTGGTTTACTGGTCCGGACAGAACAGCAGCGTAAGTGCTCCATCATATCCTCCTCTGTGTGTCATTCTGCCTGCTTTTCAGGTGGGATTGTTTCGCATAAACTCATATTGTCGTGAGCAATCTCACAAATAAACTCCGTGACGCACAGGGCGCGGACTTTGTGGTCCACTGTTAACAGGTGCACTGCACGCTACGGACGCGCACTGACGCGTGCTGTTCCTTGTTTCTCTTTTCTGAATTGTAAATCATTCACACAGAATCTCAGTCTTATCACTTGCACATTTTTTATTACTTTATTGATTTTAATCTGCAAGAGGTCTAACGGGGGTGAATTCCCAGTTAATTTTAAGTTGATCGTTGGAGCGGAAAATATTTCTTTACATGATTCAATGATTTGAGGTTTTCAAAGCGAATTGAGTGACGGAGGAAAGAGGAACTGGTTAAATAATAAATAGGCCTACATATCCATTAAATCCTGACATTCTAATGACTGCATATCCCTTTACATGTTTTCACATTTCGTCGTCTTTGTTTTTGTTTTTCCTTAAATTTCTGAATTCTCTGAAAACGAGTAAACTCAAAAATAATTTGGGCTCATGATGATCTTTTTTTTCCATGTAGAAAAAGCTGCCTCTTGCTGCATTACCAAACACTTTCCAAAGGAGGTGTTGAGGTTGGGTCTAACCCCCACTGCATTACGAAGATGTCCCTATTTAACAACGCCCACAAAACAGGAATTTAACAAAACACGTGTAACCGATTAATTTAAAATACTTCAGGTGTTTTTGTCCTTCAAACAGAAGAGACATAGATGATGGATTTAAAAGAAATTGCAACAAAAGTTCATTGACATGCAGCTATTTAGTGACAAATATGCATGTGCAGTGAAATGTTTGTCCTGCTGCTGCATTGTCTGGTTATTTACAGTAGTTAGTAATTGTCATAGTTCCACTTAATGGCTACTAAAATAATGCATTTTTCAGCCATTCCCATCTCTGCGTGTAATCTGGAAGAATATGCACCCCCCTCATCAGATAATGAAACAATATAAATCTGTCTGTTTTACTTGTCTGCTGCTCTCCGGCTTCTTCTTCTTTCTGTGGCTTCATGATTAATTTGTTGTTGTCGCTGCTCTTGCTGGATTTTATTTGGAAGAAACAGCAAAAAAAAAAAAGGATAAATCCTGCATATTCAGACTTGTCTGAGCTGATTAGGACATGGTGCATGGACTTGTTTTTTTAACCTGCAGTGAAGACTAAGGCATTGTAAGAAGAACATGTATGCATGTGTGTGTGCTGGATGCGGAGGGTGAGGAGGCTACCATGTGCTGCTGGCTCTCAGCTTGAAAGCTTTAATAATTATATTACTGAAGGAGCCTCTGTTTCCATGCCCCTTTGCCCCTGCCCCCCAATCCAAAAAAAAAGAGAAAAAAGGGGCGAGAAGGTTGAAGTACAGTACGGCCCCAAGAGCATCCTCAAGAGGAGATCAGCTGGCTTATCTTCATTGGCTGCTGGTGCTTGTTCTGGTGATGAATGAAGGAGAGATTGACCCCCTAACAGTGCTGTAGCAGTTATGCCACAATAAGAAATAGACGACTAACTAGTAAGAAGTTACTTTCATCAACTTTTATTATCTCAGCATGGTTTATATTTCTGTTTAACTGAAGCTTGAGCTATGCTGCCCAAAATGTTATTGGAGGAAACAAAACACAACATGGGGCCTTCAGGGTTTTTGGGGTTAACCTAGTCTACTGCATGACAGTTGTCCCAAGAAACCTGGCAGCATTTATGGTTCATTAAAAAGTGCTTGGGTATCCTCTCTGTCAGCTTTAAAATAAGCAAAACAACTAAATGACCAAAAGAGAAATTAATAGATAAATGCTCTAAGGCTAGATTTGAACTGTTGCATTAGGGGATTGTCTAGCAGAGGGTGCCCAGGTCTGGTCGTTCATGGCTATTTTCCTGCAGGTTGTTGTTGTTTCCCTACTCCAACACATCTGACTGAAATTAATGGGGTTTTGCAACAGGAAGCTGTTGGATCAGTTTGATTTGAATAAGGTGTGTTGGTGCTGGTAAGCAATAAAAATAAGCAAGATGGCAGCTTTTGATGACCTCTGTGGTGACAAATGGTGTGACTGGCCTTCAAAATTTGACTTTATGACTGGCTACTGCTTTTTTCCATCTTGTTTTTGTGTCTCCTAAATAAGTCAAATTAAACAGTACCTATGGTTGTCCCAAACTACAATCATATAGTTCATTTTCAAAACAGGGCAACAAGCACACCTTTAGGTTTTATTTGCATTTGGAATTAGACAACCAAAGACAAGAGAAAAAAACACCTTTAGACATTCACTACTAAAAAGTACAATAGAAAATTGCAAGGTAGAGTAGAACCGCCTCCCCCCACAAAAAAAGACATAAGTTACAGTTACTTTACTGTGTTTATAACCCAGACCACCTGATCTTTGAAGGAAAGTTATTAAAGCTACTTGGTAGATTTGTTATCAGTAGTTCCTATCAAGCATCCATGTTACTTTCAGTCAGCCATGACTGCAACAACTCTCTTAATGTAGCTAAGAAGCTCATGAGGAAGATTCCAGCAAACTATATGTTTGATGAAAAGCTGAATCTGAAAGAACATATTGGTCTTGTTCTGTTGAAGGGACAGACTTTTACCTTTTTAAGCAAGTCTTTCATATGTGTTTGTTCTTTTGTTTCAAAAGAACACAAAACATCTACAATACATAATTACAGGCTGAAGGCCATGCAGGGATGTGATGATCAGGCTGAAGGCCATGCAGGGATGTGATGATCATTCAAGCAACCTGAAAGGTCTTTATTTGTAAGTTGGCTTTTTTTGGATTGTCTGCAACAAACAGTACTTGTTATAATGACACGCAATATATTCAGTGACGGCTTGTGGTCACACTGAGTGGGAGGGCTAACATATTTTTGAGCTAAACAGACCACATTTTAACATAAAAGTGTCCCATTACAGTATACAAGACTTAGATCACCCTGTAAGATCAGTTCACCCTTTAGGTTCTCTTTGTGAAATGTTAACATGCAACACCCAGTTGTTTTGGGGGGAAACTGGCCTTAAACTAGTTTAAAACAGCTCTGGATTTATCAGTTCAAACCTAGGAAAACCTTTTCATAGTTTTTTTAAAAAAATATTCATTAATGTATTATTTATTAATCTTTTCTGAAACATCCAGGGAGGGCTAAGCCCTGTTAGCCCACTTATACCAGCCGCCCCTGAATATATTTATTTATATGTTCTACTTTGTGATGAATATACATTAAGCATTGGAAAACATCCACATTTGTTTGTCTTTCTGTACACATTAGTTATTTCTTTTTCGTGTTGCAGGAGTTATTTACAGTCATTCAACAAAATACATCACAGTTGAAACATGAAATTTAAAACATCTACAAACACTTTGAACTTTGGTCCAGTGATTATTTAAAGCACACTCACCCTGTGACCAGACTGCATCTATTATTTAAACACAACTTGCTGCCACTTTTTTCCCTTTTTTTTCTTTTTAAAGGTTGCATAGCATGGCACATTCAGCAGAGAAGCTGCTGTTATGATTCATTTCATTTTGCACCATAACAGCATGACATTACTGTCTCATTGTTTCTATTTAAGCTCTAAGTCATTGTTTTGACCTAGATGGATGGAAAGAATATACTTTTGTTTTACTAATCTCTATATGTTCATTATTTTGGTTGTACGTCATTAGAGATCGACTCTGGTTATGGATTTTTCCATTTAAAACGTGATGGAAATAGATCTTTTAGACTTCCCTGCAATTTAATTAAATGAGTATAAACAGGAACCTGAAAACTCCCATACAAGTCATGAGTGTGGTTGGAAGTCCTGACAAAAACTCATATGGGCATGTTCTGGAGGCCACAGACCCTGTTTCACGAAGCTTTAGTCAACATGCCAATTCACTGCACCCTCAACCACTTCACCTCCTCGGGACTAAAAGCCAAAAATATAAATGTAGATGAATCTAAGCTGGGTCACTCGCAGGCTATTTGGTTGACTGATCACAACATTGACCATAAATTCACAACCGCTCTGGTTGGGAGACTTTTCTCTGAGTCTTATTTCAGACAGATTGGTCGGCCGTGTCTTGTACTGTGACTACCTGTGGGAGGACGCATGCTGCCGGGAGTTCCCCAGGGGGGGATGGTGGTGTGTCCTCTGAGGCGTGTACACAAGGCTAATGCACTCTCACTATCTCTATGTACCTGTCCAAGTTGCTGTCTTGGCCCCCACCGGCCCACGTCTGTTTCTGCCTGTCTGCTGCTGTTGCATGTAGCCTGTGTGTCCCTGCCTCGGGCGTGTGCAGGTTATCTCAGAGCCTTAACCTCAGATATTAACTGGAGCTGTAATGGTAGCCATGCTGAGACAAACTGTCATTTATAATATTCATGAACATAATTCCAATGAAGCATCCCTGCAGTGGTGTGACAAGTTGTTTCCTGAAGCATTTTTGAGGCAGCATTACCTCCCGGCCTCAGCAGTCGTGAACATAATGGCATTGTGAGTGACAGCTTGAACCAAAAATGGATAGCTTTGACAGTATGATCTTGAAACATTCATCTCTTCTGAGGAAACCTTGAGATTTCCTCTCAGCTGCATAATCAAAATGAATATGTTCTTTTAAGAAAACCAAGTATCAGCATCTGAGGGCATCAGATTTTTGGCTGCCACATATTTTTCATGTGCTTCTTAATATTTGCCTCATGCAGCACTGGCGTGTCGCACTCTCTTTGTTGTCTCGTGTTGATTTCATGGCAGTATGAAAAAAATCAGCATGCTATGGCGCCAATATGCGCACGACTCAAGTGGTCTTTAAAGCCGTGAAAACTCTCACGGAGGCAGGTCATCCATATCTGGCGAGTCATCAGTGGAGCTGACTGTGTGTTTGAAATTCCCAAATCCCTTTTTGAGGAGCAAAGGCAAACACACAGACTTTCATGAACAGCATTCTAAAGGCTGAAATGTCATGCAGCAAACACATCCACATGTGTCCACATGAGAAAAAAAAATCCCTTTGCAGGGTATCAAATTCTTCCAGACATATGTCGATAAATGATCTTGTAATTTGAAGGGTCTGAATGCTTAAAATGTTTTATGAATGCTTAGCAAATCTGATTGGCTGGTATTTCCATCTTATGGACATTTAACATCATCCAATATGTGAAAAAGAAAAGGCCAAAGAAGCTGCTAACAAGGACAGAGGGCACATCTTGCAATCCCAAATATTATCGCTTCAGTGAGAAGATCAGCTCTTGGAGACATGCCTTGTTCACTTTCCATCAACCCATCACATCTTTTAGGCTAAATGAATGAAAGTAAAATGTTATAAAGCCTTTTTTTCCCCTTTCATGCTACCCTGGTAGCTTTTGCTTCAGCGGAAGAACAGGAAGAAGGGAGAGAAAAAAAGTAACGCTTCCAGTGAGTCGTGTCTCTTTTATCCTTCGATCTATCCCTCCTTCTAATCCTGGTCTAATTAGTGTCCTCAGATTTCCCATCTCTTGTTTTTCTCAGAGCCATTATGATGGCAAGAATCCAAGAGCCCCATGAATGCAGAACTGACTCCTGGCTACAGTTCCCAAACCATTGTAGTCAGCTGACTTTCCTTCTTGACCCCTTGTTTTCATGGGATGTGATTTTTTTAAATAAAATATGCCATTCCACACCATCTTTTAAAACCTGCATGTGGAAGATGTGATTGTAGCTATTCAGAGAAGAAGAAGCACGGAGGGTTTTTTCCCCCTTTGGGGAAATAGGAGCTTGCTAATGACATAACTTCAAACCAACACAAAATACTATGAACAGTTTCCTAACTCTCATGACTGCACACACGAGTCTGTCTCTTTGCTCCAACTGAAATAGGTCAGCACATTCTCAGCATTTTATAAGTTCTGTTAAAGGTCACAGGATGCACTTAACAGCCACATAATGCTAAAAGTCTCCTCGCTACAGAAACGCTGCGACATTAAGGAAGACATTCAGAAGGCAGTGCAATCAGAATGCACTGCACCTGCTTCTGCAGCACACCGTGGATCTCAGATCACATCAAGCTGCTAAAAGGCTTTGAAGATATGTGTGAAGTGAAACTCCAGCTGGCTGGACAACAAGCTTTAAAGGCTGCTTTCGCCAAACCTAATGGTCTCATTATTTTTCCTGTGTGATTGTTACAGTGGCTGATGGGCGCCACCTAACAATGACTTCAGACAGCTTAATATAATGTTACTTGGCCATTGATTGGGAATTGCATCACAAGCAACTGTGCTGTGAGAAAGAATATAAAGTATGTTTATTGTTAGAAACTGGTTTGTTCTGGTCAGGTTTGATTCGGCCTTTATTTGTGCAACGGCCGAGCAGAAAAAAAAAGTTGTGACCATCTGAAAAATACATGTGGAAAAATAAAAAAAGGAATTTTATCTTTTCTTTTATTTAATGACTCTGGAAAAAATTTGCTCTAAAAGACAGCATATGTCACAGTAAAGTACCAATCCACCTTCTTACCATCACAGATGTGGAAATGAGCACACCAATCAAATCCCATACCGTCACTGAGATTGTTTGGATGCTCTTTATTTCTTTATCTTTGCTCTATTTCATACAAAAAAATATATGAAATACCTGCTGGAATGACCACAATCTATGTTTCCAGTTTGTGATGGTTCTTCCCAGATGCTTTAGTGTCCATCCATTCACTCTGCCTATCAGAGGTCAAGTTTGCAGAAAGAATAGGTTCAAATGAGAAACCAAGGCCATCAGTAACACACTCCACCTACTAGGCAAATGGGCTCCAGGTCAAAAAAGGACTTATGATATCCCCGCACATCCCGGAAGTCATTGGTCTGGCCAGGAAACTCCTCAATGTATGATATGCTCAGAAAACCTCCAATGGGAAACAACCAGAAGGCATCCTACTCAAAACCCTGCACCGCCTTAGCTGAAATCTCTGGATACAGAGAAGCGGCTCAGTGCCAAGCTCAATCTAGATGTGTGAGATCATCACCTGATATCTGAGGCTGAGCTCGACCATCTTCTGAGGAGAGTTCATTTCAGCCACTGCTGCTGAGGAAATCCTAATTCATCTGTCCTCACATTCCATTATATCATCACAAGCAAACAAGAACCCAGTATCTGCCTGAAGCAAAGACTCATTCCCTGCTCAGACAGGTCGCTCTACGTTTCTTTGGTTTACAATCAGTCTCAGACTCAGAACAAAGTTATTTGCATTTTCCTTCCTGAACCTAACTTTTTATTTTTTATTGATTTTAGTACATTATACCTGAGTCTGGGGTAACAATCTACAAGGTTGTACACCTTTTTATTTATAACATTCAAGGACTGACTATAATATTTAGCTTGAACGTTTTAGATTGCAGAAGTGTGGCGCGTCCAGGTGATGAACTTATAATGGTGTCAGACTAAATCAGAACAATAGACCACGCTTTGTTTTCTCATTGTTCTGCCTTTCTTTCTGTCCACTTCATCCCTTTTCTCTCTGTCCTCTTTCTGCAGACTTTGCCTCTCCTACACTTTATTAAGCATTCATCAGGTCCAAATTCTAAAAACTGCAGACCCACAACCTCCCACAAACAAAAGAAAGAATCCAGCAGATGCAAACATCCTCTCGGTATCACATCTCACTCGGTCATATTGAATCACGTCGTGCCTGGAGGAGGTTGTAGCTAACAGAGACTAATGTTGACACATCACACCCCTGGACCTGCAGTCAATTAACACATTGTCTAATTAAAGTGATCTACTGGTTTATCTATGAGAGATGGAAAGTGGTTGTAAAATGTGTCTACGCAGCATTAACTTTACAATCAGGTCTGCTTCTTTATTTCCATTTGGATTTTAGTGGTAATAACCTGCCTTAATGCCCCCCTCATCATTAACAGAGCAGATTGTGTAAGCATCCTTCACTGATAGCTGTGAATGATGGATGCTCCTGAATTTGGGTTTGCATCTCCTCTTAATACCCTAAAGCTAAAATGCGGTTGAACTTGTGACAGTCGGTAACATCTGGCATCTGTAAAATGGTCTTAAATAAATTATCTTTCATCTGGCTATGTGCCCCCACCCCTTAGTTCATACATCTTTTGAATTTGAGCCACATTATATTCCCATCACACATGGCAATTGCATTTATTTACCCGCCTTAATGTTAGTTTGCTTTAAACAAAAAATAATGCCGTTGGACTGCTTGGTGTGAATGGCATCAATATAAGCTTATACAAGAGAGTCAGCGGCTGTGGATATGTATGTATTATTAATCCAAAAATGGCTTTTATAGGTATTTTGTATGAGGGAATATCTTAAGTGTGACGTTTTATAATCCTGCTGAAAAAAATACTGTTAGCTGCATGTAATAATACAAGCCTATCATTAATGATCCATTTGGTTAGGCACTGAATAGAAGTGTCACTAACACCTCAAGCCTGTGCGATTTAATTACCGCTGTGAGGCCATTAAAAAAAACATTCAATCATTCAATATGCTGACTAAAAAGTAAGAACCATGGGCATGATTTAACAAAATGTACCAAGTTCAGTTTTTATTTAAAATGTCAGTTCTTGCTAAGTCTCCAGTTATGTTTATAACACACAGAGGCTGTGTATGATTGCATAATAGCTTTTATGCACCAGTTTTTAAGTTTTTTTTTTCCTATAATGCCCATTTAAGAATAATAAATGACAGTTTATGACAACTGTTTGCAAGTTTAAGAATTTGTTGGTCAAGCTTGGAAATATTGTGAGGAAACTTTTAATAAGTCTTTTCCATTGTGGTGATGTTGATTTACTGTGATCTGTCATTAGTTACGTTTAGGCACCAAAACCGCTTAAAGGTAGGGAGGTATTATTTGTGCAGGTCACTTTATAACAGACTCTGTTTGTGTCCTGAGACTTTGTTCCCCCTGTGGGTATTTTTTTTAAATGGTCTTTTTGGTTAGTTTTAGGATATAATTATGTGGGTGTTTAATTTATTAAAAGTAATTGGTTAGAGTTAGTTAAATAATCAGTGTTTCTCAACCCTGGTCCTCAGGGACCACTGCATGTTTCAGTTCCTTCCATCTCCAGCACACCTGCTTCAGATTAATTGAACTGCTCGTCAAGTTCTTTGAAAGCCATTCCTTTGAGTCAGGTGTGTTAAAGTACTCTAACTCTAAAGTAACTCTAAAACATGTGGGGTAAAATCTGTTTTTCTCAAAGTCCTCAGGATCTACTACCAACACAGTCAGAACACATGTTTTAGATTTGTTTCTACTCCAACACACCTAATTCAGATGAATGAAATACCTCACTAAGGGCCAAATCTACTAAAGGTTTGCGTGTAGTAAAATGCGTGCAAACTCGTTGCTCACGGTAAAAAAAGTACAAACTGATCTACTAACGGTGAGCAAAAGGGTTTGTGTCTTTCAAAGGTGCAAAATTGTGCGTCCACCTACAGATAGTACCTCAATGAATATGGAAATTGGGGCGTTCACACGCAGGTTTGCGTGTGGTGGGAGGAGAACATGTAAATATATGATTTTAGCACACGCAAAGCGATTTATCAATCCTGAAAGTGA
>JBAMHV010000004.1:26744431-26754990 GCA_037177535.1 Pseudomugil gertrudae | reverse complement strand
ATATATATATATATATATATATATATATATATATATCAGAGATATTTATTTTCAAAAAGTGATCGGGATTTTCCCCCCTCTCTCTCTCACTTTTTTTGGAGCCATGACCCCACGATAAGATACAAATGTACATAAAGAGGTTCTCCACTGTGCCAAGGCACCTACAACCCCAAAGCCACTTTTTAATATATGTGTTTATGAAAGGTTGGGATATACAATCAGTGCTCATAAAATGCTTCTTTACATTGATTTTAGTGCACATTTTTTTTACCATTACAGGCAGTAAGTAGTCTAAATACTATCTGTGAGATTAAAATGCAATTACATCTGCAGGAGATAAGTAATAATGCTTCTGCCTCATCTAGTCTACCAGCTAATGTCCACCATAACAACCAATTTCTGCCATGTGAACAGATTCCAAAGGCCTAAGCAGTGGCATATGTTTCACCAAATTAGGGGCCTGTTAGAGCGTGTGAATTGGCTGCACTCTTAGCTATTTCCCAGATGGACGGAGATTTCCCCAAGGGCAGGAACTTAAAGCATCTCTTTAGCTCCTCTACCTCCTCTTCTCCTCTAAGGGTCCTTCTGTTGGTTACAGATATCACTGTTTTATGTTGTGACCTTCAGAGAGCATCTCTCTTTCCAACAAACACATGGAACATTCCCAACATTACTAATGTTTAACGGCAACGGTTTAAATGTAAAATTTTACCTCTGGAGCAGGAGTTTACTCATCAACTCCTCAATTAGAAAAGTTGGGATGCATAGGAAGTGGTCCTTCTCAAAGCACTGGCAAATATGGAGTTGAAAAATTGCTAGGTGAGTCTACAGCCTTGCCTCTGGCTATATCAAACCCTTTAAACAATAACAGTTTGAACAACCAAAACAATGAAATTCTTTACTTGTGATTTTACTTGTGGTACAACAACAACACATAATATATTGAATGTTGGCATTGGCCCTTTGAGAGACAATTAGTTGTATGCATTTTTAGGCTAGGTCTTCATGAGAGATTTATTGATGTATTACAATAAACAGTAACTCTTCATTAGTCCGAAGCTAATGTGATGGTTGTGTCTGGTCCCTTAGAGCGTGTGGTGGGTGGATGGCAGAACTCTTCCAGCTCATCTTTGTAGGTGAGGCAGCCATGAGCTGTGTCTCTACATCCAGTGTGGATCAGGGCTGAATGCTGATCAGTGCACCGCAAACAGACAAAGATGGGACACTGCTGTCATTATTCTTTTCCCTAGAACAAAATATTACCAAAATGGTCTGGCTGCTGATGTGAGATGTGATCTTAACTTATTGTATACAAAAATCACCATTTGCATGGATTGAGATTTCACAAGAGAAACAATTGGATGGCGTTACTAGCACTTGAAAATAAGCAGCGGTAGGCTGTCATGCAAGGAATTTTAATGCTATGCAAAGCTGTTAAGTGTAAATAGGTGTTAATGTGCTGTGTGTCCACCAGACATTACTGGTCTAGAGTGAATAAACCAGGATTTAAAGTTTTGTTGGTTGTCACTTTGCCTCCACTCATGGGTACGAACTACTTATCTTGTTACATTATAATGTTTAGATGGGAAAACCTGGCTATCCTTCATCACTTTTACCCCTGACCTGAACATTTTTACAGATGAACAGTGGATTCCTGAAATGCTGCTTAACGAACACAAAAAATAGTCTGAAGAGCTCATCCAGCTGTCAGCTCAGCCAGTATGATGGGCTCTCATCCCACCCTACAACTCACACTGACAAGAAGGGCTACAGGTAGCACACCAGATGCATTTATAATGCTATATCTGACTGCTGTGTGCAACAGAATGATTGACAGGTATGTTTATAACTTAAATATTTGTTGTCCTGTGCAGTGTGATTATTATTTCACATGGTTGAGTGCTGGTAGCTGTAACTCAGTAGGTTCAGTAGTTGTCTTTCAACCAGCCTATACACCAGAGTATTTCTGAGCAAGATACAGACCCCTGTCTTTGCCCAGTGTTTTCTTAAATAAACAGTTAAACATTTGCTCTGCCTTTTTTCAAAACTGCATCCAAATCTTTTCCACTATCTCACAGGATTCTCTTTTTCTCAGATTACTAAGCCTTTGAGTCTGGAAAGAATTTCTATTACATTTTCATAATTCTTAATGGATAGGTACTATTTTTGTGGCCAATTTTAATCAGTTACCTTTAATGCCTCTTGACGGACATTTCTATGATTTGCTTAAGTACTTTGTTAAGCACATGGCAGTAAAATGAGAAGTTCAGAATGAGAAGTGAATGAAAACATAATGTAGGACTTTATAGAATCTACTTAAGGCTGAATGGCATTCTAAGTGCTGTAAGTGCTTTCCATTCTTTCTCCATGTTATACAGGAGAATGTAAGTCCTCTGACATTTTATTCAGAACTTAAAGATTTGAACATATTTCTGAAAAACATTTAAAGACTTAAAATTATTCTTTCTAATCTATTGATTAGTTTTTAATTTTAAAATCACCAGTTTGTCCATTTTCAAGTGCTCAAGCCAGTTAGTATTGTCTCTCCACTGCTGAAGATCAGCTGTGCTGTAGAAATACTTTTTATGACAGCGCAGACGAACTTGATTTGCAGTTAGTAGTTCTTCATCGTATTTGACCCGAGTTCTTACCTCAGTGGGAGATGACTGAAGAGGTGACAAGGTCAGCTGTATGCTTCTGCCTTCTGTGCTATGAACAGCTCAGGGAAATGACAGGTGAGAGTGAAACTCTTAATGTAATATAGAGCCTAGCCTTTCCCTCTGTCATTAGATTTATGTCATGTCAGTGTTATGATATCTTGCGTTCTGACAGGCAGTGCAGTCTCAGTTAAAATTTGTTTCCATTACAAACACAAAAGCGAATAAAAAGTTGTTTTGCATTCATAGAAACAAAAAGGATTTTAAACTTTACATTGAATGAAAATTAAGATTCATGACATGCAGCATTAGAATTGTGTTTATAAAGGCAGAAGAATAAAAGATAAATCGAAGATTAAATTTTTTTTTTTAGATTTAGAAATATTGATTCTCGCTAAAGGCCCACATATGTCCCTTTACGTATTGCTACATCACCTCTAAAGTTTGTTTGACTTAACCACCCTTCATACCTCCAGGTTTCTTTTATATTGGATGTTGACTCATTCACTAGTGGGCAGTGCTGAAGTGAGTTCAGAGTTCAAATGTGCACATTGTAGGGGTGCATTGATGCCACCAAAGTTGAGATTAATGCTGGCAAAGGGCCCGACAGACTCGCATAGCTTTTCTTTAACAGCTCCCGGCACACAGTGATCGCTATCGGCATCAACTATAAAATCGTTGCCCTTGCATGTCTGCTACACTGCTCAACACTGCCCTTGCAGTTTCCAATGGAAATACTCCATTTGTTGCTTCGAGCAAAGTAACATATTACCAGAATTTGGTGGATTGGTAAATGCTGGAGACATTTTTGCAAATAATAATAATTAGTATCATCATCATCGTCATCATCATCATTATTATCCAACAGTATTACTACAGTGAGAAGCTGTACTCAGCTTCTAGGCTCCACATGTAGAACAAAACTCCCAGAAAGCCTCATATTAGTTATAACGCTCAGTTTATTTGAATCATTTTAAGTCAATCTGAAGCCCAATTCTGTTCTGTTTGTTTCTTTTTTATTGTTTTAATGTTTCTGCAAAGCACCCTTATGTTAAATTGTGCCATACAGGTAAACGTGCCTTGCTATTTAATAAACTGAATGCTGTTGTAATGCAAAGACAAACATGCACTCAAAATACAGAAACATAATTCACTTTCAGCTCCAACAGTTATTTGGAAATGTTTGACAAACACTAGTTAGATATGTTAAAGAAAAAAGGATTTCAGTCTTATGACTGTGACAGTATTATCTTGATTACAGTACTAGACGATGAAAGTTAATTACAGGCTGAGAGGGTGATCAACAACATATTTCCGGGAGATAAAGACGTTAAAACGACCACCACTGAGCATGGTGAAGGGACCGCCATGGTTGATGTGGTACATGAAGGGAGGAACTCAGCAGGAGGGAGTGATTGTTATGAACCAAAGAGCTAATTAATAGCCTGCACACCAAACAAAGCCCTACTCTGATTTTGTCTAATGAAACTCGTACCTTTCCTTTCTGCATCCTGATATCTTTCTCTCTGTCTTGTTCACAAATTTGCTCAAAGCCTTTCTGTTAATCTCACCACTTTAAGAGATGTCGAGCCAGACACGATGCAAATATTTAACTTGGGACTACCAATGCTGTAAAAGGTATTGGCTTGATAAAGTGCATTCCGAAACATAATGTACACATTTACACACACATCTTCTCTGTATGGATCTGTAAATATGACATTTAATTAAGCTCTTTTAGTTACTGTATGTACGAAGGTTAATTAAACCTCAGAGACAATAATGGAGCGTTAGATGGCACAGTTGGAAAGGTTTTAGGCCGAGAATGAGCATCAAAGACCTGTGTGTGAATAATCAGAGCAAAACACTGAAAAAAAGCCTTCAGAGCGTTTTAGAAACGACTAATGATCCATCATAAAGATCTGCTGCATGCACTGCCAGTAGCAAAGCAAGCCAAACCAAAGATAACCTTCTGTTTGAGCACAGTCCAATGGGTTCGCGTGCAGATTTTAGTTTAGTTTTGGGCACACTCTGCAGTAATTATACTTTTTTTTGTCTGCAACAACCAAACAACTGCATGTATGCAGCGCTTAAATTGCAGGTTGGACTTGCCTCTTTCTTATGGTGATGAGTTGTAGCTCAGGGTTTTAGTATGTTTTAAACAAATTGCTTTTTGGATTGATTATAACATTTTAAAGACATTGCTGCCCACATACACCTGGTTTTCCTCATGTAATACTAAGTGGTTATATTATTTAGAAGGACTTTACAATGTAAGTTTTTTTCATTTGACTCAACAGACAAGAAACATCAACCACTTCCCCAATTCATGGTAAAACTCTGGTTCTCTATTTGTTCCATACCGCACCATCTTAACTGGAAACAAACCAGTCACAAAATCTATGTCTGTTACACTTTTGTGATATACTTCTATTTAGAAACTTCTGGAGCACCTCACGAGAGCACAGAAACGTGTAGGTGTTTGCTTCACTGGATTTTATTGTGATATTTTACATAATTCCAGGAGTAATGCAGACATATTTATTGTAGCCCCTGATCCAAGTATGTCTTGTTACGGATGTACAGCGCTGTGGGCCCAACATCAATGATCCAACAATGGGAAATGAAACCAAGGGACATGTAAACACAGGAGACCTAACATGGAGCAGGTGAAGCCAATGAACTTATCAAACCAGGTGTGCTAATGAACAGCAAGCAGAAGCAATACAGAATACACAAATGGAAAACAAAAAAATTACACAAATAAAACATGAAACCAAAACCATAAAAAGTCCAAACCCTGACATACATGTGGAAGTCAGAGTTGTATAGTATTGTAATGGTTACAGTTTGGAAGATTTCTCTTTTCACTGGATCAATGACAACAGCTCTTCTGTCTGTGATAAGCACATTTTTTAAAATTTTTGAACAGATTGTGGGGAACTTCAGCAGGCCTGCAAGAGTTCGGTGTGTTCAGGTTTTGAAGACACTGTTCATTCTATAAAATACAAAAAAAAATATTTTAATAAAAACATCCATCCATTTTCTACCGCTTTTCCCTGAATGGGGTTGCGGAGGGGACTGGAGCCAATCCCAGCTCACAACGGGCGAGAGGCGGGGTACACCCTAGACAGGTTGCCAGTCCATCACAGGGCCAACACACACAGACAAATAACCATACACACTCACACTCACTCCTACGGGCAATTTAGAGTCTCCAATCAGCCTATGCCCAAGGTGCATGTCTTTGGACTGTGGGAGGAAGCCGGAGCACCTGGAGAGAACCCACGCTAACACGGAGAGAACATGCAAACTCCTCACAGAAAGATTCCCGGTTCCAACCGAGGCTCGAACCGGCAACCTTCTTGCTGTGAGGCCACAGCGCTAACCAGCTGCGCCTAAACAATAGAAAAGTAATATTATTATTGCACCATGATACACCAAAGTCACAGGCAATTCCTTTAGAATTTAAAAAAGGTATATAAAGGTAATGCAAAAATATGTGACTGTTTTCCAGGACACCTGGTTATGGCCCATTGAGTAACAAAAATTAAGAATACTTATTAATTGTGGATTAGATTGGAAACACAGGCAAATGAGAAAAACCGGCTTTGCACTGTACTTATTCAACTGACTCAAAATGAAGTCAGAAAAAAATAGAAATGAGCCATAAAATTGATTTTAAGTGTTAGTTGAGTTTTTACTGCTAAGTTTTTATAATCAGAATTGTTAGGGTACAACATAGCAGGAGATAGGTGTTTCTAAGCTCACTGAGCTGCTGGATTCCATCACATAAAATAAACTTCTGAGTCACTGATCTGTTGGCTTAAAGCTGGAACAGTGATGTTAAATGTTGCCGGTCTCACTAAACTCAGCAAGCACAGTCACAGCTTCCTGCTGTGGTTTTGAGCCAATAAATTCAATGGCGACACATCTTGGCTCCCAGTACATAAAAATGCTCCTTTTTCTTTATATGCCTAAGCAATTATGTCAGTTTTATATAATTATCTAATAGTTTCATGAGCTGCTCTATGAATAAAATGCTTTGTCCATGTATTTCCATGCTGCCGTCCTCCACATGTGCTTCAATCTCACTTCTCTCTCTGCAACCCATTTCTACTTTTTCTTTTTTTCCCCCCCAATTCCTGCAGCCTCCAGCGTCACGCTGACCCAGTCACCTCCTCTAACACCGGTCTGCTGGGAGCCGCACAAGTGGAAAAGTTCATACTAATATTAGACAACACAACAAGGCCAGTGTTAGGTTTCAAAGGAATTGGAGAAGTCTTTAATTTCACTTGAACAAAACCCTGCATGTTTTCTGAATGTTTTATCTTAGAAAATGGCAAACACACCTGTTTCTACATGAAGATTCCCGACAGTGAATATGCATGAAGCAGTGGGGGTTTGTGTTTAACACCGGCGGGGTATTCCAGTCTCAATGCTTTTCATCATCAAATTATAATTCTGGCTCTTTTTTTTCCAACCAGTTTGAGTCTTCATACTGTTTTTCATCATGTGCATCCCATGCAGCAGGTAGATGAGGATTAGTCTCATCCTCACAATAATAAACACAGAAAAAGCACAATGCATATCATTGTCATGGCATCTGAAGGGTTTGTCTACAATTTTGGAAGCTGACACAGTTTACATGTCCTGAGGGGAAGTTTGATTGTTTATCTCAGGTGTCTGCTTGAATTTTAAAATCTACTCTGAACTTGTAAGAAGAAGTAACATGGTGGGAGCTGGGAAAATGAATCAGATTCCCCTCTGTTATTATGCAACTTAATCCTAAACTTATCACCCAGTAATCTTGTCATGCTGTGTTCCAGCTTGATCAGGTTAACCTTGTGCACTTCCTGCATGCTGTGATTTTGAGAGAATCCATTTGCACCATGAGAATAAAAAGGAGGTCAGGCTTTTGGAGGTGGCGTGGATGACGCAGACGTGTCGAAGTCAGGAGGTGGGGTGGCTAGGGGCAGGCCGTGGCTGTAAGATGTGAGAATTGTCAGTGCCTGGATAAGCCCCTTTGTTTAGCACGACCTTCTGCACGGCAATATCAGCGCTCAGCAACTCTTTGTCTTTTGTTACATAGGCGGGTAAGAGAGGGTTACACACGGGCAAGGACACTGTGAGAATTAGCTTTTAGCTTCGTTAAAGGGCATGTCATGTCACCATAATAATTGATGGGACTAATTGATGACATAGTGTAATAATGGTAGACTTTCATGCCACTTTCTTTTTGGGTTAAGAAGAGGAAAAACATGGAAAGTGGAGGATTTGCACCACAGCACTTATACTTTTTACCTTTTTTTTTTTTTTTTACTATTAGGTAAATCCACCAATACATTAGCAGTTGGTGTATTGTGCGCAACATCCAGGAAAATTAAAGCTTAAAGAGGAGCTCCAGCTGATTGTTCGTTCCACACAAAAACCACAACCAGCTTCAGTTAAATGATTTGCCTCTAGACTTAAGTGTATGTGTGCGTGTGTCTCCTAATTTAATTAAATCTATAAACATTCAGTCACAAATTCCCCCTCCCTGCTTACATCTTCTGTGTTAAGACTGCAAACCAAAGGCTTTGTGTGCTTTAAGCTCGAGGGCTTCTATGGCAGCTCTTAATTTTTCTTCTTTGTTATGTCAACCAAACAGAAAGAATGCTCCTCAGAGAGTCTCAGCAAAGCTGGGATGCAACTCCACAGGCCCTGAATCCTAATGACTTGTAAATAAATAATATTTTCATCACTTCATTAATTGTAGCATGTATCCTGCAGTGATTGTTTCCTCTCTCATCATGTCACCCATCTGTAGCTGCATGGGGTCTGATTCAAGTCGGTAGGTGTTGATCTCCATGTGTGGCTGTGCACACAGTCTCATAATTGTTTTTTTTTTTTTCTTTTATTAACTGATTTCTTATGTTTTCTTATGTTACATAAAATGTTTTTGTTTTAAAACAGATGGAACAAAGATCAGTGATGAGGAAAACTTATCTTTGTGACATTATCACTATCATGCTATATTCACTGATAAATGCATCCTCTGTTTTCTTAGACATAACAGCTGATATGATGATCCGGGAAAGGGCCTAAATATGGAGGGTTTCTTTCCTTTCTTTCATTTTTTTCATTTTATGGCCAGGGATAGGCAGCCTTTAAATAGCCCAATTAGCAATCTTGGCTTGCAGGCGAGACAAAGCTGGCAGCGTCTGCGGCTCAGTCTGGATAAGTGTTCATCATTCAGGAGGATACAGCTTTGGTTTCATGCTGCAACTGCAGGGAAGGCTGTATGCACAGACACAGATGAAAGTAGAGATGTGTGGAATTTCTTCATGGGCAGTTGAGGGGAAAAATACCCTTTTAATTCAGCCTGATCCTGGGAATTACACTCTCAAAGATTTATTTTCAGGTATTTAACACTCCAAGGAGTCAATCCTCATATTTCTGACACAACAAATGCCTGAAACACACTGTCTCATAATTTTCTTTTTGTTCTAGAAGAGCTTAGTTTTCTTCTTATGGTAATGTAAGAACTTTTTTTTTCTTTACTGATGTGTGTATGCATGTGGATAACATGGTTTGAGCCAACAAATGTTAGCAAATAGCTGCCCAGTTCTCTGTATTGTTCAGTGTTATGACCATCGTGTGAATAATTACCACACATGTATACTCATTTTGTCTGTTTTCATCTACAATGACTGTGGAGGGAAATGTTCTGATGTTCAGTGGCTAATTGCTGCACAGTGCTAATGGAAAACTTTGTCTATTAGCCGTCTGGCTGTGTCAGAACTTTTGATTCTTACAGCTCAAAGCAGCTGAGGTGTGTGACAGGCTACACGCAGCTACACAGGAGTTGAGTTTACCTCGTTTTGCTGCAGTTTACACCCGATAACATGATAACAAACAGGGTATGGCCCTCACCAGAGGTTTGGCAAGTGGAGAATTATTCGTTTATAAATATATAAACCTATATTGATGTTAACTGAAACACAAAAGTAGAATTATGTAATGTTTTTAAACTTTTCTAACCTCCACCCTATCACCCCGCACTCTTCACAACAGAAAGATTAGTTCTTAATGGGAGGAATTACAGCATTTTTATGTCTTATACACTTGTTTGAACAGTTTATTTATTCTTTTTTTTATTTTATCTCATAGATTACAGCAGTGTTTCTTAACCCTGATTCTTATGTACCCCTGCCCTGCATGTCTTACAGGCAACCCGAATTTAACACACCTGAATGGAATAAATGCTCGTTAACAGGCTGCAAAGAACTTGATGAGAAAGTTCATTAATTTGAATCAGGTGTGTTAAAGTAGGTTTGCCTCTAAGACATGTAGGGCAGGGATACTGGAGAACAAGGGTTGAGAAATACTGGTTCACAGCATACTAGTAGTTGCATACACTTAAAGCTACAACAAAATAACTGTTAAAAAAATAAAAAATAAAAATATTTATATAAAACTCATTATTGTGGCTGAGCTTTCCCATTTTAACCCTAGGATGCATGTTGGGGTCTTTTTTGACCCCGAGAGGTCTTTCTCTTGCAATATCTTTGAAATGGAAAAAATTAGTCGTTTCGTACTCCAGCTAATCCTCAAATAACATGTTTTTTATACTAATCAATTGAACGCTCTAAATTATCTTTTGTACTTTTTAAGAAATTAAGGAATTCGTAACCCTGCCCCTTGAATGCATGTTGGGGTCTTTTTTGACCCCAAGAGGTCTTTCTCTTGCAATGATGTTGAAATGGAAAAATTGTGTTGTTTCATACTCCAGCTAATCTTCAAATGACATGTTTTTTATACTAATCAATTGAACATTCTAAAATATCCCTTGAATGCATGTAGGGGTCTTTTTTAGCAACTTTGGTTGTGAGTCTCACAGCTCATCAGAATGTCATAGTT
>JBAMHV010000004.1:26721977-26738453 GCA_037177535.1 Pseudomugil gertrudae | reverse complement strand
TACATCACTCACATGTATGGAAGGAAAGATGACAACAGACCCCAGGTTAAAAAAAAGCGAAGTTCTCCTTTAAGTGTAAAACGTGTTGCACTCTTTGACAGAAGCTCATGGATGGAGTGTGGTGCAAATGTGTCACTTTTTAGTGGTAAACTCCACATTTCAGACAGGAGTTTAATCTCATTTTGTCTTGTTTTGAAAAATAGCTGCTTGTACAAATGCAGCATCACTGCAATATTTTAGGAACTTTCATACAAGGAGAGGTTACTCCAATTTGGAGTTATCCAGAGATTAAACATTAGTTTAACAAGAAAAACAAATCTTATTTTGGGAAATATCTTTCGAGCTTTGTGTTGATAGTAGGCAGTTGGAGGTGTGATCAGCAGTTAAATCAGAAAGCAAACCTGGAGCCAATACAACATGGACTTTGAGTGTACTTGGCACTGGTAAAACTGTTTATCTAAAGATGGGAAATTCGAAGACTATAAGGCGAGGTTTACTGGTGGGTGTAGTGTGAATGCAGGAAAACTGATGGACATAAAGCTGGAAGTTTTGCAATAACACAAACTGTTGTGAGATATAATCACAAGGCTCAAAATGGCACACATGGTATCCACTATTATGTTATTGTAATCTTATTAGGATCTTTGTCTTTTAGTAATTATATATTTTTAACTCACTTGTATTATATGTTACTCTTTCACTTAGCTTAAAGTCTGTCATAACACCAGTGACTAAGATGACACCTGTGACACGTAGCAGTGGCTTCACTTCTGTTTTAATAAAAACCTTTGAGCAAAGGACAGGTTCCTGTGTCTGTGGGCCCAATAAATTTGCTAGGAGACATAACAGGAACATTGAAAACTTTTTTTTTCTGTTTACTCTTATAGACTACAGTTCTGCTTTTAACCCTGGTTTCTGTAAAGCTCATTCACAAATGGAAAGTGATTGGATTTCCTGCCCTCAGGAAGATGATATGGACTATGAATTGCACTGCATCTCGTCACACCAAAAATGTCTTTTTCCCCACAAGGTTTTGATTAATTTGAACAATGCACTTTGCTTAAACATGCACCTTATTGTTTTATGTATCTTTTTCACAGCTGTTAATTTATGTTGTGTTTTTATTGTTTCTTTATATGTATGCATTTTCCGATGTGTCTATGTGTGTTAACTTGTGTCTGTTAATGTAAATGTTGACAGTGCACTTTGAGCCCTTGCAACTGTCCTATATTCATTCATGGAAACTAACTAGAATATCCCCCAGCAGGCACAACCTGCAGCACCTTAACTAAAGGGATGATTGAGAGTCACCAAGCCAGCCTTTACTATTTAGTTGGGGGGGGTGATAAAAGTTTTTTTTTTTTTTAACCACACTTAAACTAACAGAAAGTATGCGTACAAAAAAGAGAGAGAGAAAACAAAAGAAAAGATATATATCACGGGGTGATTTTTTTTCCCAAAAAATAAAGAAAGTGAATAGACATCAACAAACAAACAAAAAAGCATTATTTTAATATAAATAGTAATTCATCCATCCATCCATTTTCTACCGCTTTTTTCCTGAATGGGGTCGCGGCGGTGCTGGAGCCGATCCCAGCTCACAACAGCTCACAACGGGCGAGATGCATGGTACACCCTGGACAGGTTGCCAGTAATAGTAATTCAGTTTTTTTTTTAATTAAAAAATTAAACACTGCATGTGCCCCAAGAGTGTAAAAATGAGAAGGAAAGTCACTATTTAACGATTTCTGTGCTATTTTCTTTTTTTCATTTTCGTCACCACACTCTGTGACAGCTATGAGAAAAGAGCATGCACAAGAGAACCAATGTCACAGAAACCCAAAAGGATGTACATTCGGGCAACACTTCCTTTAACTTCATATTCACTTGTGTTTCACCACTTTGTTAGACAGTATGAACAAAATCACAGTGGAATTACTTGTTATTACACCATCAGAATATCAATACTGTACTGATTTTATCACTGTGAAAATGGTTCAAAGAGAACACAAGACTGATCAGCAATTCAGCTTTTTACATTTGTTATTACTGGAAATATTCAGGTTAGAAGCTTCTTAATGTTTCTTAATGGTTAATCTGCTATAAAACAAATCCTCGATATGTTCAGTGACCTCCTCATATAACAATTAAATCTGAAAGAACACACACCTCTGTAGTGGTAACAATGTGTGCTGGTGGGTCCACGAACATGTTTTTTTCATGGAAAGGTTAAAACCATTTGCATATTTACACACTTCAAGTAACTCTAAAGGAGCCAAAGGTTTAGAACAATTTTAAAACCTGAATACATTCGTTTCAAATGGATAAAAAATCAGTCACCTAAATGGAGAGATAAGTATAAAGGTTAAAATCAGAATTAAGTGAAGAACGAAAGTTATACAATTTCCTACATGTTGTAAAGTTTTTCACAATTAATTTGAGTCACAAACTGGGAGGACCATAACAAAGAAAGTCATGTTCAGTTTCTGTAAATACTCTTTAGGAATTTCTTCAGAACTAGTTAAAGCAAACTATGTTCAGCCAGTATGTTTTTGATTTGTTATTATCTAAGACATCTCTGGTATATAGAAGGTTTCTTTTGGACTTGAAGGCCAGCTGTGGCTGAATAGATAGAGAGAGGAAGCACTCCAACATATTTCTGTTTGTTTTTTCCTTCCTGCAGTTTGATGTGGTGGTTTTTACAACCTTTTATCATATTCATCATGGCATTGACTCTATAATGATGTTAAAGTAATAAATATTATATTACCAGTTTCTTTGCTGCAATCTATGAAGTGCAGATATCCTGAAAAAACAACTGAATGCTGGACTCACTGTTCACTTTGTTTTGGTAGTTATTCAATTCAGTTTCTTGTCAACATAAATAACTAATCAACCAATCACATGATCGCTTCTAGGAAGATAATGCACCATGCCACAAAGCTCAAACCATTTTATTCTCCTTTCCTAAACATAACAACAAGTTCACTATTTTCAAAGGGCTTCCACAGTCACAAGATGTCATGGGTATGCAGCTGACAAATCTGCAGCAACTGCGTGATGCTGCTGTGTCAATATCCAGCTAAATCCATTATCTTGTTGAATCTATGCCACTTAGAATTAGGGCAAAAGTACAGTACGTCTAACCCAATTCTAAAATGGTGCTCTGAATATTGTGACTGGTGAGTAGGGGTGTTATAGCTGACATGGAACCAAAACCTACTTAGAGACAAGGTGGCATGTTATTATGAAGCTTGCAATGAGGCCTGTATTGTCACAAGACCAATAACAAATGCTGCCCAGTTTCTCAAAAATAAAGTGTCCAACTTCTTGTGTGATCCAAATTGCTGTAGAGATTAAAGGAAGTGTCGAGGATCAATATGTGCAGAAGGTTGGTTGACAGCGCTGATTTAAAGTGTTGTTTCCAAAAAGCAAAGAAAACTAGTAGTATCAATATCAATATTTTCACATCTCATAGATGAATGCATAGGCTACAAATAAACTTTATTGGTATTTTAAATATGTGGTTAATTCATATTTTGAAACTTTACTGAACACAGATTAATTTAATCTGACTTTAAAGTATTTATGTTGGGGATTCTGGCATAATGCATAGATCAGTGTGGTTGTAGATCTACTGGTGAGGTGCACTCATCTAATATATCACAAAACTGTTGTACATCAAATAATCAGCATACAGGAGTACTCACAAAAATGAGCCCTTCAAGTAATAAAACTTTTGGCAAAACAATTAGTCAGAAAAAAAACCTGACAGTCATGGAGCTTCATCACACCACCACTGCCACTAGTCATGATGCAAGACCAAACAGGACAGTTTAATAAACAGTCATAATTTTATCTCCTATAAACATGCCATATGTTGCATTTCCTTTCATATAAACAATGTTATTTATTCACTTGCTCAAGACAGTTGTTCAATCTATGTCCCCACCCTCAGCTATGGTCCTGAGCTGTGGTTAGTGACAGAACAAGTGATACAACCAGTTAGAATGAAATTTCACCACATGGTGGTCGAGCTCTTCCTTGGAGGTAAGGTGAGAAACACAGCCATCCCGGAGGGGCTCAGAATAGTGCTGCTTCTCTGCATCAACTGGAGCCAAATGAGGTGGCTCAAGTATCTGTTTAAGATACCCCCTAGTGTTCTTGGGATGGGGGGACCCAGGACATGCTGGAGGGATTACATTTCTATACTGTTCAGAGAAAGCTGAATGTAGCAGGGGAGAAGGGAGTCTTGGCTTCACTGTTTAGGCAGCTGCCCCGTGACCTGACCACAGACAAGTATCAGAAAATGGATGGAAAGATGGATGGATGGATGTTCTTGACAGCATTTGGATTAGTTTTCAATCTTATTCCTAAAAAAATAATAATAGCGTGTTTCTAGACATTAGAAAGGACTGTGTGCAGCATTACAATAGTGTTTCAAAGCTGCTGAAATAGCAGGTGGCAATAACAACCACTTGAGCGTCATTGTTGTTCATTTTATCCCGCTGTGAACGTGGCATTGAAATGTCATGCTGACAAGCTGCTGATGGCCTCAATAACTAAATGATCTAATTGCAGTGACTTTTAAAGTCTCTCAGCCTCTGTCCATATGTCCATTTTGGAGTATCCCCATGGAGTCACACTATGTAGCAGCAAATTTCTTGGACTATTAGAAATTGATCTCGTGCTGGCACTCAGACATGGAGAAAGTTTCATTGATGAATTTTTGAATTGCATCCCTCACTGCTGCACAGAAAGAGACAGAGGGGACAAGAGAAAAGCTCTTAAAGCTTCACCAAAAGCGAAATCTTTCTCTTTGAAGAAAGTGAAATCTTGCAAGAGGTCAGGGGAAAATGTTCATGGCCCATTTAGTCCTGAACACATAAGTTCCAGTGTGCCATCTGTGTTCTTCTCTAGTAAGAAATGAAATCCCAGTAAGCACAGCGATGTGACAGCAGGAGAAATGTCCTGGCAATGTTTTGTGAGAGCAGTGCTGAGCATAATGAGTTTCCAGAGATCTACAGGGAGTTACTAAACACACAGTCCTAATGTCATAATGACAGGGCCTGTGCTAAGGCCGGCAGTACTGTCAACAAGCAGTGTGGAAAAACCTTCTAATTTTCTGTTTTTTTTTAACAACACTGGATGGGAAGTGGGAACTTGGTGCAAGCGGTATAGCTCACTGATGTCAGTAAAGCCAGCCTGCTGGTGGGTTAAGGCTCAAATGTAATTTTCAGAGATTTCTAATTCACTGGGCCTCACTGAGAATGGTTGTAGCAAGCCTCAAGTCTTGTTTCATATTGTTCTACGAAGGGTTAACACAACTACTTTCAGTTTACAAGCTGCTGCAGAGGTCTGAGGGAGCAAAGTTTTGTTTCTAAAGAAAAGCTTTCTATTACCCATGTCACATAAGATGCAGAATTACAGAGAGACAACCCATGCAAAGGGTAAAAAGCCAGTTCTATTTCTGCCTCAGACCTGTACTGTTGGAATACAGACCATACAGCTTTGGAATAAGATTGGAAAGAAATGTTCAAATATCTAGTTTAAAAAGACAGATGGAAGGTAAATTGCAGTAATCGGGGCTAAAAGACCTTGTTTTAGGTCTCTCAGTGTCCTACTGCTGTCATTAGGATGCAAAGCAGCCGATGCAGTCTGGGATCCAAGATAGAGGGGTGACACAGAAGAGAAAGGAAAATAAAGGTAGCAAGAATAAAAAGGAGGCAAATATGCCTTCTGAGGATAAGGGCGACATTGGAAATGACAAAAGCTGTTTGCTGTGATGAGCTGTCAGCAGAATCAGTAATGGGAGTGAAGTGAGATGGAACACAAGGAAGAAAAATTTTGCAAGGCAGGAAGTTGTCAGACATGAATGATAAGATTTATTTTTTCATATTATATCTATAAATATTGCTGAACAGATGTGTCAAACCTAAGCTGAGTTAGTTCAGAAAGATATATATTTGTCTGTCTGTGTTAGCTCAAGCATCATCTTCTCAGTTTTAACTTGTTTGATGAAGACCCTCCACTGGTGGTCTTTCACATATAAAAAAAAATACCGGTATTTTTTCATGAGCTGTTTGGTCTTTTCCATGCTGGAATGAAAACTTATAGTACTATATGATGGATATGATGGTAAAAGCTTAAAAAAATCTTTATCAGGTATTTGGTAGGTATTTATCTGGTATAACCACAAACATGCTTCTTTACTCCATGTTAAAGACACATTATGTAACTAACTTTAAAACCTGCGTTCCTGACTCGGTTGACAGTACAGTGTCATCCAATATGTACGTTTCTTGAGTAATTGCCACCCAGCATCATCCCAAGGCTGAGAAGCCACACTAAATAGCCTTTTCATCAGGGACACGGCGTGACATCACAGCTGAGTTTTGCTTTATGCACTGCATCACATGGATATAAACACAGAAGCTGTTTTAAACACATAATGCGGCTGTTAAAAACAAACAAAAAAGCAAAACTCTAGTGTGCATTATCTGAGGAAAAGAAGAGAAGAAGGAAAAAGAGAGAATAAGAGATAAGAGTTAAGTCTTTTACTGGCTGGAGAGGGCACACAGCACAGGTATGATGCTAGATGGATGCTAGATCAGCCATTGAGAGGACACACATCATTCAGATAACTGTAAAAATCCTGCAGTGTAACAAGAACTTTTTAGCACTATTGTGAGTCAGCTACTTTATACGTATAATAAAGAAGACTCTTATGACCACTGTTTGAATTGTTTATTGGCACAAATGCTTCTTGAGTTACGGTACTGCAGCTCACGTTACAAATGGGTGAGACAATTCTGAATCTAGCCTGTGATTAGACAGTTGTAGTGCGGGTATGCCAATGTCTATCGTAACAGCAACTAAATGTGTGTATTTCTCTGCTAAATTGTGTTTTTTTTTTAAATTATAGATACATTATACTGTTCAGGAGTTGTGATCGTAAGAAGTGTGCATGTTGTGGTGAGTTTGGATTTAAGAGAGTTAGAGAAAAATGAAGTCTACTTGATTGAAAGGGATAAATCAAAACACACCAGATGGCCTCCAATCATTCACTCTCCTTGAAGCAACCCTAAATCATTTCTTTCATCCTACTTCTTATGTGCCATTTTAAAGGTGGCACAAAAGAAAACAGGTACATTACCTTTCCAGAACAGAGAAGTAGCGTCAATGGGATCAATTAAGATTTGCGTGGTCCATTTTATGCTGTGAAGAGCCGTTTCATTGCTGGAGCAGCTGGTGTGTGAGTAACTATCAAAAATTAAGAACTGGTTATGTGTATATTTTAAAAATAATGACATTGAAACTGTTTAACAAACTATCAGCATGCAGGAGTGGTTGAGAATGTGTGATGTCCACGGTGCAGCTATGGGATTACCCTCCTCATTCCTAAGCAGCATGAAGCAGGATGGAAGTGATGTTAGATTGTTTCCTTATGTTTCTGATCCATTAAATAACAGCTTGGTGATGTTGCTCTGTGTTTCAGCCAAATGGATGACTGCTCCTCCGGATTGTCTGTGAAGACAGTTATGGAAAACAAAAGGCTGTTTTTTCTTTTCTTCTGTGAACCTCGGGGCAAAATGTTGAGAACAATTTCATCACATTGGAGTTAAAATACTTTAATTTAGTGGCATACTGTGACTGTATGGGGTGTGATGAGTAGAGACACAGAAGCTTTTTTGTCAGTGTAATGTATTCTTTACATCTCTGCTGACATTCAAGCCCAAGGCTTCAGCATGAGATTACTCCACTAACAAATAAATGAATCAAGGATGTCAAAACACATAAGAGTGGGATTAATTACTGGCATATTTTACTTTGCATTAGCCTGGTTCAGGTGCTAAGCTCATTGAATTTCTTGTTTATATTTTTCTATTAAAGTTCAACACTTTCAGCTTGTCAATACAAACAACCTTCCACATTTTCTTTCACAACTTTTTTCCCCCTGTATAAGACTGTGGAAACATCATAGATCATTTATTTAAATCTAAAGTCAGATTTATGTCTTTTGACATAAAAGGAAGTGTCCAGGCTAAAGGTTTTTAACTCTGATTCAGTTTCATTTCTATTGTTTGTAACTGAGCTGAAAACCACTACACTCACTGCCAAATTTATTAAGTCCACTTGGTCAACTGCTCAATGCACACACACACACAGACACACACACAAACCGTATCAGCAACTAAAGTAATTAGGACAACTTGCTAAACTTAAAATCATAATTAGGAAGAAATTGGATTTAAGTGATGTTGAGCATGGTGTCGTTGTGGGTACCAGATGGACTGGTCTGAGTATCTTAGAAACTGCTGACCTACTGGGATTTTCACACAAGAACAGAAAACTCATGTCATAATTCACACATACTCAGCAAAAGTGAACAGAAGACGATGTATAACCTTTTCTGGGTCTGATGAGCTCACAGAACTAGACGAGATCAATGTGAAAGCATGGATCCATCCTAAAATAACTTACTTTGTATTTAATTTAAAAATAATAATTTCTTTTAGTCTAATCAATCAGTCATTGTACCAACAGTTCAGACTGTTGCATTCCTTTAGCATCTTCTGATGGGGACTAGCAGCAGGATAATGCACCATGTCACAAAGTTCGAATCATCTTTTTTATTTTTACATGACCATTTATTCACTGTATTCCAGTGACCTCCATAGTCACCAGATCTCAATCTAACAGAGCACTTTTGGGATGCGGTGGTAAAGGACATCCTTATGATGGATGTGCAGCCGAGAAATCAACTGTGTCAAATCATGACCTGAGCATGTCAACATGCAGCAAAATCTCTGAGGAATGTTTCTAATAGCTTGTTGAAGCTATGACACCAATAATTAAGGCTGTTCTGGAACATAAAAGATGATCTGTTGGGTCTAATAAAGTAGTATTAAAACTCCCTTCACAACATGTAAGCGGCAAAATTAACAACTAACCTGTTAAAAAATACCTACAACACATAGTTTATGTATAAGCGGCCAGAAACCGAATTTCCCAGAGGGAGTCATCCCAAAAGGATCAATAAAGTTATGTCTTTTCTTTGAATCCCTAAAAAAGAATGAATACCTCAATTGTTAACATCTGCATGTACTGGCTCATGAAGTTAAAATAAGCTTTTTTTTATAGGTGAGTTTTATTTAAGGTTAAATGTAAAATATGTCTTAACAACAAATATACTGACATTAGTCTAATTCATACCAGTACCGTGCAGGTTGGATCAATCTGGTGTTAAAAATTACAAAGTAAATATATAAATAAAAATCAAAACACACCTCATGATTAGATCTATAGAACAAATTAAAATAAAGAGCCCATTCTCGTGTTGGTTGTTCCTAAAATTAAACTCTACAAAGCACACGTGCTCTAAAGTTGCTGTATGCATTACATCTAGCTGTTAATTAGCTTGTTGAGGATTAAAATAAAATGGTCAATACAATTTTGCATATATATATATATATATATATAAAGGAAGAAAAATACTGTTTGCATGTCTAATTTTAAAAACCCACTGAGAAAGCCTTCCCTAAAGCAACATGTCTGCAGTGGATTCCATGCACACTCATGTGGAAACAGACTGCATTCTGAATATTTTATTCTTTTTAGCCTAATTTATTTTGTTTGTTTCAGAGGTTAACAGGACTGGAAAACTATATCTAATCAGGAAGCTAAATTGGAGATATGCCATTGTGCTGTCATCATAATAGTGACGTGCAAAGGGAAGAAAAACTCACCGAAAAAAAAATGGACAGCATCTGAACTTATCAGGTTGAGAAGCTGCAAAAAAACATATATATATATATATATATATATATATATATATATATATATATATGTGTGTGTGTGTGTGTGTGTGCATGTTTGAACATCTGTTACTTAGTCCCATAATGCTTCAGGTGGTTTTACCCGTTGACTTTTTAAAGAGACCACTTCGAAGCATTTTCTCCACGTGTTGGCTGAGCAGCTGTGACGTTCTGCTATGGGTAGATTTTTTTTCTAAAGCAATAAATACATAAATAATTTTGTTCTTTTTTAATATAATTGTGATGACTTAACTTCAGAGGAAGCCATTTGCAAGTCTTTCATGTTTTTGCTACACCACAGAGTAATCCTGGAGAAAAATCATGCAACATTTAGTAAAATCCATTTTTTGAAAAAGTGGCACATAGAGGCATGCAGCAGAGGCTGCTCGTAGTGGACATATATTTGACTTAATGTGCAGGGACAGTGCAGAGAGAGAGGATACCCTCTGGTGGTCTGCAGAGGAGAGCAGGAGGACTCTGCAACCAGCATGACAGCAGCTGTTTATCAGAGCACAAGAAGGCAAAAAATGTGGAAAAGAGCTTCCAAAGAAGCGGAAGGAGACATCTAAGTGAGAAGTGAAATGACCTGAGAAACATAAAAGAAGCAGTGTGTCCAGGGAAATGTAGCCACAGGGTATGATGTAACACAAGGGTTAATGAGCAGATGGATCCACTCCACAAAGTCAAATGAGAATAGATAAAGGAATATCAATGCATGCAGTATCATTTTGAGAAGCTTAGAGGCAACTACCAGTTTCTACTGATCAACTGAGAAGATAAGCTGAATCCTTTGAAAATAGACTGAAAAATTCTCTAAACCAACTAAAACTGAAATTATTCTTCACCTTGTGTCGTCCTTCAGATGAATTTAGTCATTTTTAGCATTTTATGCTACTTGCACAATAGTAGAGTGTATTTTTATTATTCTGAAAATGTGCTTTTTCCAGGAATATGTTGTCATGGCATGGTAAACAATGTCACTATTTGCAGCACAACATAAGCAGCAACAGGATGTTTTTCCTCTAACCACACAGATGTCTGATACTTCTCACATAACATGAACTTGAACAAGTAGCATCTCTAAATTTGACTGACTGTTGATGTGATTTTCTGTTTATAAATACAATTCTGTACTTAACTGGTAGAAGATGGGTGTTAAACCAGTTAGCATGGGACATGTTAGCATGTAACATTTGTCTTTTTACTTCAGATTTATTTTGTGTCCACGTTGAGGCTAATATTATGATTTTAGATTAATTATTTACACAGTACTCGTGTCAAATGTTCCCTCGATGCATTTGCATTTGACATAATGATCTTTATTCATTTTTCTGTTTTACAAATGAAGTAATAAATAAGATATATGGTACATCAGTGAAAGCTCTGAAGAAATCATCCCCAGAGTACTCAATGAAGCTTTACATGTTTAGCTTTGTGTATAGGCGGGATAGATAGATTTAGCTGGGTCAGAAAAACCTTGTTTTATCTATACAAATATGTTTAATCTCTGAAAGTGTCACAATTATAACTCTCACACGATGTGCTGTGTTACATTTGCAGCTGCTTTGACTTGACAGCATGATTGAGGAAACTAGACAAACAAATTGCAAAGTGTGGGGAAAAATGTCATTTAGATGTTAATGTTATTTCTTCATATTATCATTTAGATGTAAAGTTAGCTGTAAAGAGGTGGTTGTAAAGAAAAAAAAAAGACTAGGTTCAGGTTGCACTTTTTTTTTATTTTGTTTAGTATTTTGGATAAAAGAAGCAACTTGCATTTATTATATTTGCACTAACTATACAACATTTAATATTTTCAGATTAACTGTCACACCAATGCAATAAAATGAAAAGATTTTATGATTAATCAGACTGCACTTCTATAAACATAGGTGACTGCTGTTTGTAATGAAATCTTAGCTGATGTTTTTTCAAAAGGCTCAAGTGGGATTTCAATTGTATTCAAATACATCCTATGATTTCAAATCAGGAAAGGAGCTAACAGATGTTAGCTGATCAAAGGATCAGCTTGACATTATATGCAATATTTTATAGCAGCAGTTCCAAACCTGAGGTCTCTAGAACCCCAAGGTTGTACTCCAAAGAGCACAGGTGGTCCCCAATGATTTCACTGATCAGAGCCAGGAGTTTGTAAATGAGGTCATGTCAGGGGTGAGTTCAAGTGCACAAGTTGTTTTTTGTTGAATCATTTTGGTGTTTTATTCCCGTGCAAACACTATTTTGGGAAGCAGGAAGCACTAACTTTGCACAACTTAATGAATTAAACATGTCTGCATGTAAAGCTGCACGCAGTGCAGATTGTTTGTCATTCTTTGAAAAAACAGAAGGGAAGGTACATTGGTAATTAAATGAACTGTGGATTTATTAAATTAGGCCAGAATGAATAATTTATGATGAGAAGTAACTTAAAGGACAGCATAAAGCCAAGCCGATTGCAATGCGGGACAAGAGGTCTAGCTTGAATGAAAGGTTCTTTAAGGAAAATAGGTTGGGAGCCACTGTTCTATGATTCTTATGAACATGACAATAATAGAGAATCTAATAGTTATGATACTGGTTGCATAACCAGTCCTAATTTTGATAATATGTAAAGACCTGATGAGTAAAATTCCTTTAAATGTGAGGACAAATTCAACACAGATGTGGTACAATGACTTGTTTCAATTTATACCTTATAGTTTTACAACTTATTACTGCTCTTTAGTGGAATTAGCCATATAAGGACCAGAGTCCTAAATGTGTTTTAACATCATCTTTAAGAACTTCTTTCCATGCCTTTCCTCTCCTCTGTACACAGCAATTTTAGGGACTGGTTAAAACAATAAAATAAAAACAAGAGAAGAAGAAGAAACACACATTGTGCTGCCTGGCAAGATACACAACCTCTCTCAGTCTCGCACGAAGGTTCCCCTGCAGAAGTAGTTGCCAGTTTGCTGGAGCATGAAGCACTAACAGCTTTGCCCAAGGCTAACTTCAACCTTTTCCAGTGGAATGGAATAGAAGACGTCTGGTGAATTTCTCATTGTTTATAGTCTCATTTCATGGAGAGATTAAGAGTGAGTCTACTGCTTGGAGAACAAGGGGAAACCAGGGGAGCGAGAAGATCATTTACTTTTCTGTCAAAATGAGCTTTCCTCTAAGAAAAGCTGTGTGATTTAAGGATGGATTTTAAGCAAAAGTCTGCACAGAGTAATTGTATTTTCTTTGGTTTTTTTATGTTAAAAAATGTTGCATTCATAGATTTTCATTAATGAAGGGTTATCATGAAGAACCATCATTATTGGGAAGGTGCTCTAAGCTGTAAATCACTAAACTCGGCTCATCGGCGCTTCATGTTAAACTAAACAGGCTTAAAAAAAAGATAAGTCACTGATTAAAAACGCCTTATGTAAAAGAGTTTTCAATCTAAAATAGTACTGTTTCTGATTAAAACAGCCATATTTCAGACATTGGTTACAACATATGTAGCTTATAATGTGTAGCGTTATAGCATCATAAATTAATATTAATATGAAATATTAACATTAATAATATTTACCTAGGCGCACCACCTTTTAACTTCTAGCTTACGGTGATAAGCTAAGGCTTAAAAGGAAACCTTTGATTTCATTGAGAGTGACTTACTCAATCAATGAATAAATAAAAGGTGCAGTTTAAAGATGAGCTTACACACTTGATATAATTTTTATCAATACCCAAAAGTTACATCAGTGCTGCAGCAACAATGATTTCATCGGTGCTGCCAGTGTTTTGATTGGTTTTGCACACAGATGCATCTGTGTGATGTTAAATCATTCCAGTGGAGTTAAAAATCACTGGAAATGTGACTTAAACTTAACTTGAGTCAGAGTCCCAGGCTTAAATTCTAATCTCAAGCAGAACCTGTTGCAAAGCTCTTCACACAGATTGATTGCAGCCTGTTCCCAATCCGAATGACACAGGTAAAAACCAACAAGATAAGCACTTTGTTCCAATTATATCAAACTGGTAATGAGTTATACACTTTAAACACTTACACAGTTAAACACTTACTGAACATAAAAAACAGTCTTTTGAAGATTTAGCATCATTGGTGCTTTATGGTTGTTGCTACCTAAAATGGCTGATAATTTATTTTGTGCTCCTTTTTTTATTCTAATGATATTAAATACAATTTGTATCCCAGCATATCACCTCTTCTACCTTCCTATTACACCAGTGAGAAGAGTGAACCTGCAACTTGTTACACAAGCACTCGAAAAGCAAGCAAACAAAGGAGAAAAGAAAAAAGGAAAATCATATTTTTGTTAATAATTTGAATTGATCATTTGTCCTAAAATCTGTCTGGCCTGTTTTCATATTCCAGACTTTGGCTGATGTTGTTTTGTTGGTGCAAACAGTTTACTGTCATCCAGAACTCAGACATTTCACCAGAGTCTGAACAACATTTCCATTCAAAGGTTTGGACACATCTACCTATTGTCAGCATTGAGTTTTAGATATCATGAAGGAATGCTGCATTGCTGCATTAAATCTGCAATTACTGGAAACAATTGTAAGGATAAGTAGAATTTACAGAGGTGGCTGAATTAGCAATAATACTTGCCATTGTAACATTGGGAATTCCTAGAGGGCTTAACCTACCAGAATGAATAGAAAAAAGTAATGTGTGAAATAAATGTATATTGTTTGCAGTTTCATTAAAGTGCATAGACTGTGCTGAGGGATCAGGGCTCTGGCCTTACAAGCCATGAATATAAATAACAAGGTATTCTGCATATCATTAATGCACATTTTAAGCTTTTCTTGTCATTTTACATCACACTGACCCAATAGATTGATTTAGTAAAGAAATAATACATGACGTCGTGTCTACTCACAGGAGTTGTAAAATGGTATAAAAACGGCAAATAAATCCTGGAACATGACATGAACTGATGTACAATCACTAGGAGAATGCTCCTTTGGTTGCAGGAATCCTTCATCATCTAGCTGGAGATATTCTTTGTAGGTTTGGCTGTGTTTGTCATGGTGCTGCAGTCAGAAATAACCACCACATGTATGATGGTGATGCATTATCTCTAAAAAATTAAAACAATCAAAGAGCCAAAAAGCATCTATAGTTGAGTGTGTCATGAATATCTGCTCATTTAAGATGAATTTAGGAATACACAGACTTCAGAAGAAAGCACACTGAATAAGGCATGCCTTATAAAATGGTACTTATCAGTATTTTTAATTAAACTAGCTTTTCTCCTATGTAATGAAAGTGATCATTATTCAAGAGTGGATTCAGTGAATGCTGGCGCTGAATATGAAATGTATAATTAACTTGTTATCGTTTTTCATGCAAGGGTCACCACAAATCAGTGGAATAACTCCAAGATGAAATATCTTCAAGTGTATATTTGCTGACAGCCTATATCCAGAGCATTTCCTCTCATCTAGTCTGACATGAAACGGATCATTGTGATTGGTGAGAAAGAGATGTGATAACCTCTAAGTTGCTCCTTTGGGGGCATGGCACGCATTCGGTCAACTTAACAAATGGCTCATTAAACTACATCTTTCCTCATGTTAACAAAGATGAAAATGAATTTAAAGTAGTTTAAATGCGTGGCAGCACACTACGGCTTCTTTTCAGCCTTTTAAAAAAGAAAAGAAAAACACGTAAACAACCTTCATCGGGTATTCATTTTGTTTTTTCATGCCGTGAAGCATTTTTTTTCCATTTCCAAAGTCTCCAAGCAACTATGGCATTGTACTGCTCTTGTGGAGTCGTAATGATGTGGCATATTTCTCTTGATGTTGCTGTTTGGATGTTTTACAGTCACAGCGACTGTTTGCACTCAGCTCTGCGAGACTCTCCGTCTGCCTGCCTCCCAGACAGAGAAAGCAGGTGTTTGACAGCTGATGGGTCTTACTCTGCTGAGAGCACCCGCCTCATCTCTCCTCTAATGAGCTACATGAGACGGATTGTTTCCTTATCCTTCATTTGACTTTACAACAAAAGTGAATCTTAACAAAACTATTTGGCTGTTGACAGGATATATTTACCCCTTCGAGGCAGCAGAGAAACAAGTCGTCTCAATAAGGTCGTTAAAAGTGGCTTAATGATTTGCCTAAATGAATGTTTTGACAGTTTCACCGTCTGGCTGCGTTTGCACTTTTATTGCAGATTTTTGTTGTCTTGTGTTCAGGTTGCTGATTTGGTGGCACCAGAGTTGATATTGAGCGTAGATGTTGCAGAAACATGCAGTATTGATTATCACTGCTGCAGTCCATGCCACTTTTAATAATCCCAGCAACAAAAGTGGCAAGTTTCCGTTGCAGTGGAATGCCCGCTGCAGGGAAGTGAAGCACGGTGTTACACCCCAGTACGCCTTTCAGCAAGCCACCAGTGATCACATATTTTCAGTGGAAACAAATAAAGCTAACTCAAAGTAAAGAATAATCCCTCCATTAAAACGGGATAAAGCAACACACAAGCAATTACAGATAAATGGAAGTGTAACTAATCCTTTCTCATCCCGGGGTAGGAATTAGCTCCGAGCAGCATCATCAACAAGAATGATCGAAGGGTGTGATTGAGGGGGAGGGGGGGGGGGGGGGGGGGGGGGGGGGGGGGGAGGGGGGGGGGGGGGGGGGGGGGGGGGGG
>JBAMHV010000004.1:26670106-26700225 GCA_037177535.1 Pseudomugil gertrudae | reverse complement strand
TGTCAGAAAGGGTCTGATCCTCCTGATGTTGTACAGAGCAAAACGGCAAGTACGGGCAACTGAGGCAACATGGACTTAACTGGTCGTCCATCATGACACCAAGATTCCGGGGAACAGACGTAGGCGCCAGTGTGATAGAGTCATATATATATATAAACACCTTCAACAAACAGACCTGAACAACATTCATATGGAACTCAAATTTAATTGTTCATACAGCAGTTTTTCATCCTTTTAAAAATATTTTCTCCTTGGAAAAATGTTATTTTTTGCACAATAATTATGATGTTTAATTTTAGTTTTAAACACTGGTGTTAATTTAGATCCACATCCTATCAAACTCATCAATAGCTTGATGTATAGACTTTGGAAAATTCCTTTTTTACAGATGTTTTTTAGTGGGCAGCTTGCCATTTTAATTCACCGAGTGCAATATGGATTGTGGGACATCTGCCCATCCTGAAATATGAAGGGCCTGATGTCTTTAGGGAATTAGTTCATAATGTTGTTCTCTAACCAAGACTATGTTACTTAAAGAAGGTGGATGCCCAAAAACTGTATCCTGGGAAATTTGTTTAGCATCTCCTTCATAATTTGTGTTGCTAAATATAGACTTGCAAAGCAGCATATTTATTAAAATTGTGTTTCATTAAAAAACAGAATGAAACAAAATATACTGCCAATTTCTAGTTTGGTTCAGATTGCTATAAAATAAAAAATGAGATGCAATAAAAGTCTAAACAAGCTGTCAGAAATTATTTGATTTTTAAGAAGATTTTTTATGCAATAAAAAAAACAAAACTAACATGGATCTTGTAAATAGTCTGAATGAAAAATTACTTTAAAATAGATGCATGGCCTCAGTTTGCACTGGTAGTACTACTAGAAATACAGAAATTCCTCAGGTGTACTTCAGAGCTTGCCATTTTCTAAGAGACACTTTCTCTTGCAGTTTATTTCACAAAACATAACGATGTAAAAATAGAAACATTTAATACATTATGTCTGCTAATTGCAGTCACAATAAAACCAAAACTGGTCACAAGCATTGGTGAGGATGCATCTGTACGCACTTAAAACTGTGTATTTGTGTGGTTTGACAATTTTAGTGTATAGGCAATATGCTGAGAAATTTTATTTTGATTTAATATCTCCCTGTTTAAACTTTGGTTATGTAAAATATAATCAATAGGCATTACTGTGTTGTTGTCCATCACATTGTACAGTTGCAATCAAACTGAAAAGGGCTTATCTACAGATATTTTACTATGCCACACACATATTGGAGCGTAAAGTAGAAAAGTCTCGGGTAGATTTGCAAGGGAAAACGCTGTGACACTGCAAAGTGTAGCAGTTTGACTGTGGGGCAAACATCAGAAATGAAAACTTACATTAATGTGGAAGAAATTTGTATTTGTGTTGCAGTTTATGTTAAGTTAGGACACACTTCTAAAGATGATGTAAGTTTAAAAAAAACCATTTCTCAGCTTTCCTGGCCTAGTAGCTGTATTTAATAGACATTTTGCAATCAACCTAATTTCTGTTCTCTTGGACTTATTGGACAGCATGTAGTACTTTCAGTGTCCTCTGTCACATGAAAACATCAAGATTCATGACTGCATCCACCAGCTGCATTACATTTTGTTTGTCTTCAGCTGAGCTCATAGCTCCTTCTTTTGTTTGCAATAATTCAGCAAACCTTTTTAGGCTGACAGCGAGCATTTTCACTTTCATTTCTTTACTTGTTGAACATAAAATAAAAAGAATAATTCTTTCCCCCACTCTCACACATTATATTTTTGCCTGGTGGTAGAATTGTTCACCTGGCAAACCATAAAGTTTAGGTGTTTTTGTGCATTCCTCATTTTTTTGTCTGTGTGTTTGAATTGAACTCAGTTCAATTTGTTTGATTCATATTCAAATAATTCACCACAATAGGCACCCCAAGGCTATTTAAAGAGAATATAAAGAAATTTTTTGCAATCTTGTCTTGACATCCAACCCACTGGTGCTATTACTGCAAATGCAGAATGTTATTTGATATTTTTGTTTATCCGTATCCAGCAGGATTAAACTGCAGTCTATGTCACCTTGCAACAGATTTGGCAGGTCCTGGTGGTTGGCGTCTCTACGGTCACGTTTATGACGATGGGTTAGCTAATTATTAGTTTTCAGTGGGTGCATTTCTGCAAAGGCAAATGCATTTTGAAATGTGGAGCAATTCAGGGTTCAGACTGAGTCCTGGCTTTGCAGGGATTGCCAAGGGATGGCTAACAGGAATAAATCTCATGTAGTTCCACACCAACTAAGGAATCTGTGCAGCTACCAGGTTGTTCTCAGTGGTGTCTGAAGCTACAAGAAGACATTGACTATTTGCATTGTTATCATTATATAAGGCTAAGAAGTCACCAGGCATCTGCATGTTGAGCAAAACAAGACAGGCAATGGGTGAGTAAGCTGGTAGCTATGCAAAGCTAGCTGTCCTCAGACATTGTAGGAAGCAGTACAAGTCAAAACACCATTATATCACAAAAAAAGGTGATATACCATTGCATGATTCTGTTTTTAGGGTGTAACTATGAGAAATATCTGCCAATTAAGAGATTTAATGATCTTCACTGAGCCACAAGGAGAAAGGCTTCCTCCCACCTGTGTAGCTAATATATATAGTGTTATAAGTGGGATGAGATACAATTTGTGAACAAAATATAATGAAATGTAATGCAAGGCTTCATACATGTTCATGAAAAATTATATATATACATGTATGTATGTGTATATATATATATATATATATATATATATATGTATGTATTTCTGGGTCTGGGTTTGCTTATTGATCTGTACCTGTAAAATCTTCTACAATGGATAGAAGAGCAGTGGAAAACCAATGTTGGTTATAAACCATATTTTATAAACCAATGCATCTGTTGCAGATTTAAAAAGATAAAGTAACTGCTTGTTATTTTATTTTTTTATTTATTTATTTTAACTTTTGAATACAGAGACACAGCTTCTGGCTTGTTAGTTGAATTAATCAACTTTTGGCATCTTGCATCCTCATGACTTTGATAGCTGAAATCTCTTCAGATGTCTCGTTGCAGATTTATGAGAAACTAAGAGGATGTGCACAGAGGAGTTACTCACCACCTGCCGTGTCCTCAAGTCTCAAACACATCCCAAAGACCTCTGCCTGTCTTCCTTTGACAGGATAAAATGTATGCTTAGGGGTGGGAATTATACGTATACTTGTTAAGATTTTATATTCAATGATTAAATGGTGGGGTTGGAAATATGCACACAGTAAGACGGTTCCATTTTTAATATCAATGGCTGACGTTATAGACCTCCTGTGGATGCATGAAATCCCATGATTTCCAGGTATGAATTATGACTTGAATTATTTTAAACATGCAAACAATTACATGTCTTTGTGTGATTGGACAGAGGATTTATCAGGTCACATTAAACAGTTTGACTGTTATAAGAAGGTGTTCCACATGTTTAATCTTATAGACTTATAAAATTATAGAAATGGCTGAAAGAACATCAAGTCCAACCACACACTCTCAGTCGGAGGTGGGTGTTCCTGGTCCTCAGGGCTGCAGTCCTGCATGTGTTAGGAGTTTCCCTGTTTCAACACACCTGACTCAAATCAATAGGTAATTAGCAGACTTGTGTGGTTTGATGTCATGCTCTTCACAAGTCTGCTAATTAAGTTTGATGTGTGTTGCAACAGGGAAACTCACAGCACATGCAGACAGCCCTTGAGGCCTGGAAATGCCCATGCTGTAGGTTGTCTTGAGTCTGTGTTTGGACTGCCCTGCTTTCCATGTGCCGTATCTTTGTAGCTTCTATTTTCTTCCTCCATTTTCTTCTCCTTTTCTGTTATCTTTGTATCCTGTTTCTGTCCCCTTTGGTCAGGTCAGGCAATATTATGAAAAATATTATTTGAAAAAGTCAAGAGAAGCTTTGTATCCTCAGTTTCTTAGCACAACACAGCAGCCAGATCACAATTCTGCTTTGTATAATGATGAAGATGTGTTAAAACAAACAAACAAACAAAAAATCAAACCTGTCAGAGTGTGTATTTACTGTTTTCTATATATCTGTTGTATGTTTCTATTTTTAAATAATTTTGGAAGCTGTTGTTTTAATACCAGGTGATTTTTTTTACCTGTTAACCTGGAAGTTAACATACTTTGCTATAATCTAGCAAGTTTACATTAAATGTTTTTGGTATTGATACACTGTCCAAATTCAATAAACTAATAAAATTTACATTTTTTTACATCCTGGATGGACTGGCGACCTGTACAGGGTGTACCACGCCTCTCGCCCATTGACAGCTGGGATTGGCTCCAGCCCCCCCGCGACCCCACTCTGGGAACAAGCGGTGGAAAATGGATGGATGGAAGGATTTTTTTTACATGTAAAAACCAATTAAAATTAAAGACCTGCACACACCCAAAAATAAATATTTAAACAAATATCAGTAAATGCATGTATTCTCCAAATGAAAACAACTGTGTGAAGGGGTTACAGAACAAAACAAACAAAACAGCAGGACTGTAATTTTCTTGAATTAAGAATAAAACTTATGGCACCTTTTTTTTTGCTATGTATTTCATTTTGTTTGTAATTAAATGGCTGTCAGACAGTTTGTGAGTACAGTAAGTCATTTACTTAAGTACTACACAATGAACTAAAATCTATTAAAATGTTCCTTTCTTTTAAAATGAAAAGCAGCTCTACTGATGTGTTTGCTGGCTATCTCAATAATAGGAACTGATTGGTATAGCTTTAAATTAACACACACACAACCATAATTTGTAAAGTGTATTTTTAAAGCTAAAAAAAAGAACAACAGATGACCCTTGATTTTTTTAGACAGTTTATCAAGTATCAAGCTGGAATCACACATTTATTTTAGTTCACTTGTTTGCACATTGAAAGTATTGAACAGACAGCACCTTTTTCTAAACATTTATTCTATTTTGTTACATAAAGCTCATTGTTCTTTAGGGCTGCACGCTGTACCAGCATAATTTAATTATTTCAAATTCAATTTTCTCTGCTAACATTCAACATACACTTTTGTGTACAAAGTCTTTTGAGGCGAGAAAATAAATCATATTCACTGAAATCCAATCGAAAGTGCAGTCTGGCTTCTATTCAGCTTTGAGCTCTGCTACAAAAGACCAAATTCTGCTTTTAATTGAGCACTAAAGCCATCACAGTCCGCAGCAAAGGTGCCACATTTAATTGAGGAGAGATGTCAGCTTCAGAATGGGATGACTCAACTTTAGTGGTCTTCAGAGTCTGGTAAGAGTCTGCAAAGTCAATGAAAGCCCTGAACTTTCAGACAGCATGGAAAAAAATGAGGGCGGGCGATAGAGATGGGGGGCAAGAAAATAGCCAATAGGGGGAGTAGGACGACTGAAGGCATTGCACGAGGGAGTGGAAGAGCAAAGAGAACAGAGGAAACGAAGCAGAGACAGATATGTCCCCTTTAAGCTGCCAGAGAGCCTCCGCTACTGAATTACATCCAATCCAAGATGAGCAGACAGGTGCCTCCTCTGAGAGAGTTAGGGCCTATAATCCTCTGAGTTGATGATGAGAGCTCAACCTCAATGATACATCAGCCCAAAGGAGAAATTTAGCAGCGAACGCGTCATTCTTCATTGCAAAATCTTGACACATTTATTACCTCGCTTTTCTGAGTATCTCTATTTATAGCATAGCAGGCCTGCTTACAAAGAAAACAGCAAGCAGGAGAGGAAGCGCTACAGCACTGAGTTAAGTTTCACTTTTAACGTTTCAATTCAGCTTGGCAAAAGATGGAAACAAAACGAAAAAGAAAACAAACATATCGCTTTTTTCTCTGTCACATATGGCTTCTACATAGAGGCTATAAATATTATCATCTATTCAATCACTTTTTGTGATGCTAATCAATCCCACCACCACTCAAAACTCCCAAAAACGGAAAGAAAAAACAACCCAAAATAAAAAAAAAATACTACATACATCATTGATCCTCTGTTCCTAACTTATTCCTTTAACTTTTTCCTCCTGTGGTACCACAACTGCTCCACAGGCAACAAAAAGTTACTGTTCTGGAAGCTTTTTTTGAACATTTTGCATGTCACCGGAGATCTTTCGGCGTCATCAGTTTCACATATCTATTAGAATAATATATATTTGTTTTGAACAGCATACCTTGGATTGTGGCTAAACTAACCCTTTCACATCTTTTTAATGTGTTTTTTGGGGAGTAGAGTTAGGGGGTTAATGTTTAGGGTATAGTCTGTGTTTGACCTAGTTGGTATGCTGTTATCAACAAATAAGCCTAAATAAACGCATAAACCTATAACTGTGAACATGTGGTATGTTTTTCTAGCAATGTATGCCAAGGTGACAGAACGTCAGATCCACTCTGTTTCAGTAGCTGATGGAGCATGAAGGCTTCCATTTCTGTTACGATCGTCAGATCTTTCATGTTTCCTTTGCAAGTCCAATATCAGGATAATTTTTTTAAAAAAAGAGTCAAGCCCTGATTGAATGTTTTGATCAGAACTAATTATCCAAATATTCTGTATCAATAAACATTGTTTTCATTATCTTTTGGTATGCCGATTCAGTCTGCCTCCACAACAACACAAGTCAGAAGAAAATGGTTTTTAGCTTCTCATGCTGGGACCAAAAATTACTCTTAAGGTTGGAGAAGGCTATGTTTGGATTATTGTGAAAAAAAAGAGAAAAAAAAACCTTTAAAGACTTAGCAAATCAAGCCACAGAGGAAAATTGCATCTGTTTCAGTCGGTACAACAAGGTCTACTATCAGACACACAAAGTATTTAAAATATTTTTATTTCAAAATCTAGTTTTAGGAAAATGTATACTCATTTTTACAATAAGCAAAACATCCTGATTGATTTTCATTAGCAAATTTTTCATGCACATAATGTCATTAAAGAAAAAAAAAACTTTCAAACTGATGAATGGGTTGCATGGTGATTGTTTAGCACTCGAGTCTCATCCACGTACTATATGTGTAAGTGCTCTCCGGGTACTCTCCTCCCACTGTCCAAAAACATGCATGTTAGGTTCATTGGTAGCACTAAATCCTTCTGAGACTGGAATAACCTCTATCTTCGCTGTCTTCACTGTCACCTCACTAAACTGGACTAATCAGTATAATGAATGAAGAAAAAAATGTATTAGTTTTATTTTTATTTTTTTTACCTGAAACCATAATTGATTATTAACTGATTGTTACTCATGTCTACTCAATAATGTTGAGGTTGATCTAGTAGCTCACGTTAGCAGTTACAGACTGTAGCAGGCTAATGGCCTGCTGGTTATCTCTGAAAAGTTTCAGACACAAGTTTTACAGTTGGTGTGTATCACTGAATCTTTGTAGGATGTTGCTCTGAATTAGGCCTCACACTGTCAAGCCACCTGCTGTCTTTAGGGTATAAAACATGTACACCCTGGATTGTCAACCACAGTGTTTTACCTGGCATATGATAATGTAAAGGTTCCTCCACAGCAATAAATCACTAGACCGTTATTGTTAATATATAATCATGTTTCTTCGTCATGTCAAGGAACATGTCTGTAGGTTTGTAAGTGTGGACTGAAATCACCTCCTGTTCAAAGTACAGCTACATAATTTCCCAACTTTAAAACTCTGTGCATCTGACATTTTTCCATCCCAGCCAAAGCTCAGATTACACTGGGGATTTTGGGGGAGCATTTGGGTGTGAAGTGCGACTTCAAATGTCACATGCATAAACTTATATATTAGCGTGCAAAGTGCAGTCAACTGTGTGGTCACCAAAAATCTTCTTTTACAACTTTTATGCAGCTTGTTTAGTCAGAAACAGAAATGAAAAGTTATTTTCAACAAGTACATGAAGGATGTGCTGGATGCTCACAGCACACAACAAACTAAGGATCCTGCTGCACACAATGCTGATGGAAGCAGAATGGATCACCTGCATCAATAGGTAAAGCTAATTCATTTACTGCAATAAATTAAATCATCAACAAATTATGTTATTTTTTTCAGAAACACCAGGAATGATTATAAAAAAATTAATGTAACATGAAGATTGACTATTTTTCACACTCAGCTTAAAATATGAGTAAAATATGAGCTTTTGGTCGTTTGCTTTTCTGTGATTATAAGCTCCGCATGGCTCCACTGTAAGTGACCATGATCCCATCAGATCACTTTACAACAGTATTTTGCACATGCAGTGGCACAGCTTCACATACAAGCAACTGGACATCAACACACTGGCTGTTTTGAAAGTACTATTAGGTAAAGTAATGTCAGAGGACTTAACAAGAGGAGACAAAAAAAACAGAAAGGGAAAGAGTACAAGATAAAACAAGAGTAAACATCCAAAGGATGAAGGAGAGTGCTCAACGAAGATCTGGTATCCAAGACAGATGCTTAGTTAGTCATTATGAAGAGGCGCTTCAGTTAGAAGTTCTGCCAAAATGAGGCTTTCATCGTTTTCAAAGAAGGTGTGACGTGTAGCAAGCAAAGTGTAAACATGGTGTCCGGCAAAAAGATAATTGAATAAAAAAAAAAAACTGTAAGCTACTTTGTTGTTCAATAGTTTGTTGTTGTTTTATTCAACCTGAAGAACTGCAGTCCTGCAGATTTTAAATGTTTCTTCTCAACCACACCTGATTAAAAATTTTATTGATCCAAATGTATATCAAGTTCTGTTCTTTCACCTATTTATCTGAATTGGGTTTAGGGAAATAGGGAAAGCACTCAAACTTGTAGCATTGCAGCTATCTAGGACCAAATATACCTATTTTAAGCTAATATCCAACCACCATGACACATCAATCAGCAAATGACATCCATAAATAAAATGTGGGAACACATTTTACCTACCTCTGACCATGTTGCTTAGACACAACCAGGAAGCCAGAATAGTGATCAAAAGCTTTCACGATGTGTTCCCCCCGTTTTTCTACTTTATAAATGGATGAAAAGATGTTTGTGTAAATGCAGATTTGGGATATCACTTTGTATTTAAAGATGTGAACAAACTGGTAGTTTTGAATGGAACCAACATTTGATTGTTTTTTTAAATGTTGACATAATTATTTTTTTTACCAGCTGTTTACAACAGGAAACAAATAATTTCTATGTAGTGGTCAAAATGAAACAATGTCAAGACAAGCTAAAATTTTATAGAACCTGGTGTAAAGAAAAGGACAAACGTGAGGAAAAAATAGGTTATATAATGCATTATTTATTGTTTTTTCAGTTATGTAGGTACTTCTTTCAGGGGTGCTGATGGATAACCTCGCTAATGTTGTAGTCGTCTGTAATTTTAACACTACACATACTGAAGCTGTTCATTCTGTGCAGTGCTGTTCAGCATGGAGCACTTTACTTCTTATAAAACCATGTGTGCTCACACTGCAGATGTTTTCTGTAACATTTTGGATGTTTTTTTGTACAGGTGTACAATGTGTCTCTTTCCTCTCGTTTCTTCTGATAAGCAACTCATATCCCTTGTTGTTATTCTTACAAAAAATTTCATTATAGATTGTGATCAGTTCATCTTTTGAGCACACTTGAATGAATGCAGTGATCTGGGTGCTAGCAGTCTGATGGGTTCACTCATTTTATCACTAGCATTCTGAGACAGAGCAAAATGGGTGAAGTGGCTCATCTCCTCCATGCTCAGCTAAAGAGGTGTAAAGTGTGGTGGTCAAAATTAGAGCATGAACCAATACAATCAGGCTTTTATCTCTTTTTCTCCAAGGCTACTGTATGACCTTTTCTTCCTCTAATTGGTTTATGAGGAGTCTCATGGCTGCACTGAAGCTTGACTAGATACGTCACGGTTCAAATGTTTTTTTTTTCTAGTTTTTTTTTGTTGTTTTTTTATCCATCCCCATGGTACCAGCCGAATTATTCTCCTGACGCATTAGTTGGTAAACTAACTCTTTGTCATAAATGGTGGAACACACAAGGTTAATTGTAGCTAATTGATTGTTCAGTTTTTTTTTTAAATATACATTGGAAACTGGATGTCTTGTGAAGAAATGTGGTTTTGTTCAGAGGTTTCAGCATTTGACTTTCAATTCCTTGTGGTTTAAGGTCAAATGTTTCTCTTTGGTGGGGCTGGATTATTGATCAGGTATTCAATGAACTCTGTATCCAATCCGCTAGCTATCTGCCTGCTTGTTCTAAGAATGTTCTTTTCTCAGTAAGGCTAGAATTTGACCTTTACAAATTCTTCCTCACAATAACGCCTCTGACAAGGGTACGTGTAAGGCATAGCTTCTAATGTAGTATAAGGTTAATGAGCAATATTTTAAACAAAAAAATAGAAAGGGGTCAATTTATGGCCATGTTTCCCTAACCGTATCATGTAAAGAGAGAGAAAAAAGGCAGCTTATATATGTCTGCTTGAGTAAATAAAAAAGCAAGTTTACATACACTCATAGATACTACTATACTGGTCCACAGGAACCAGTATGTGTCACAGTTTGGTCACTTCTGCTTTGTTTTCAGTCCATTGATTTCACCTGTGTTTAATTTAGATTGTGTTCACCTGTTCCTTGTTTAGTTCATTTAGTATTTAAGTCTTTGGGTATGCAGTTGTCTTTGCGGGTTCATTGTGTTGTATTGCATGCGTTGTTTTCTATGCCTGGTGAGTAGTCTTGTCATCCTAGTGTATGTTTAATAAATCATTTAATTTGCGATCCTGCTGCCTCCTGCCAATTCCTGCCTGCACTTGGGTCCTCGCCCCTACTCCTGAGCCCCAAACCGTGACAGTATGTATGGAATTCACTATTTTGCTTGAGGATAAATTGACTTGAAAGCAGAAACTACCTTTAGTTAAAAATGAAAAGATGTTTGGTAAGCTTCCTTAAGCATCAAAACAAGCTAAGTATCTTGTGTTTCATAAATACCCATAGGAAACTAGTCTTAATGATTACTGGTCACTCTGGTTAGGTAACCAAAGGTCCTGTAGTTAGTCCAAGAACCTATTTTCATGAAAGACCTCAAATAGGATACCGTACTATGTGATACTCTGAATCCAAAAATTACATGCAAACCAGCTGGTCTCATATAAGATCACATTTTTGTAACAAAAACTCATTTATTTGTCCAGATGTGATAAGAGATCAAACTGTCTCACCTTAAAAAAAAAATAAAAGTTTCATTAGAGAAGAATATGTGTACCCAGTAAGTATATATATTTTGCACAAATTTTTATTATACAATTATGACAAAAAACAAGAAAAAAACATGCAAAAGGAGTAAAGTACTTCGGACAATCCGCTTGGTGATCTAGATAATTCCAGATTTCTGAAGCAACACTTAATAGATTTTTCTGCACAGAGACATGGCTCAGGGTTTCCATCCATTTTGATTGACATTTTTGCAGATTATGTGGTTTTGTTTACTTCATTGCATTGCTGTATGGGTTTACCCTGCTGGGGAGAGATTCAGTTTTATGGTTGTGTCTTAAACTTGGGATAGAGACCAAAAAAATAACACATGAAACACAAGTTTTCCACAAATTGTGTCTGAGCTCATGTTGTTTCAACCAAATTCGAATCCTTCCATCTAAATGGGAAGCTGAAATGGAGACTCATAACACATTTTTCCACCTTCTATTGTCCAGACTTAGTGAGTTTTTACAAATTGTAGCTACAGTTTCCTGTTCTTAGCTGACAGGAGAGAGCATTGATGTGGTCTTCTGCTGCTGTAGCTCTTCTACTAAGAGGTTTGCGTGTGATACATTGATATGCAATGCTTATTATTATGCATACCTTGGTTATAACTAGCAGATGAGCAGTTCAGACCAGGCTTTTTGGCACCAACAATTATATACCAATCATCAAATTCACATTAAGCCCTTTTTTCTCATTCTAATGCTTGGTTTGGCTTTGGAAAGTTATCTTGACCATGTCTATGTGACCAAATACATTAAATTGCTGCCATATCATGTTACCCAACTGAACAGGCCTTCCTCAGATTTTTGTCTGGCTTCAAATGTTTTGTTCTCCAACCCAACAAATTAGAAGTTAAAAAAAGAGAGGCATCCTTCCTTTACATTGATTTTATGACCCTGCTCAGGTGACAGAAGATGGATGCTCATAGGACACCCTATAAAATCATCTTTACATTTGCACATTTTCAGAAAACTACTTAACATCTCTTAAAGTGTTCATGGAAGGTTTTGGGATGTTGTGACAGCAGCATCAGTCAAGGACACTAAGCCAACTCTCAGAAATGACTCATTTATAAAGCTTTGACTGTGCATATCAAAATGAGTCATGCCATGCAACACATGATAACAAGTGTTTTGGTTTGGTGGGTTCCTGTTGTTAGTGCAAATTGATGCCCACTGCTCATGACCCATGATGGCGCGTGATGAGCTGGGATATGCAGGCTCTCTAAGGCTCCATTCCCGCATGTCAGTTGAACTGCAGAGCAGTGCTGTCTCTCTGAAAATGCACCACTGTGACAGTTTTTACTTTCTGTGGAACAATGTAGTTTGATAGGTCTGTTTCACAGAAATGCACTAAGGTTTTTTTTTAGACTATTCATTTTTCTCCCACTATTTCAGTAAAGGTAGAAAGTACAGTTGAACAAAACACAGCAACAATGATCTTAATAATCTGGTATTTGGGTAATTTTTCAGTCTAATTGATTTAAAAAAAAAAGATAAAATATGTATATTTTGCTATTTATAGATTCTTGGTTATCTTGTATCAAATCTCAATAATTCTATTACTAGTGTTATTTGTATATTTTTTATCTGCTCCATAATTTCAACGTTTCTCTTGTGACAACACTGGCCTCAGATGAACCCCCCCTCCCCCTGGCTGATCCCTCATGGTCGATCAGCCAGGTGGAAAGTGTGTGCAGGGTGGCATCAGCAGAACACTTCAGTTTCTGCTAAACCAGTGTTGTCACAGCAGATGTCAATGTAAGCAGCTGCTGAGCCATCAGTGAGCTGGCTTGTGCCAATAGATCAAGTGCTTGATGGATAGCTTAATGTCTCTGGGAGGACAACATATTACAATTTTAATTATGCCTAGCTCACTTCTGATGCTTTTACTGTTTCTACAGCGTCTCACACAGTGCACCTGCATTCATTTAGGATGCGTTATCAGTTAGCAGTTCTTTTTCTTCCTCCACCGCACCTCACCTCCCATTCAAACCCTCATACGGCTCTATCAGTAGCATGGAGAGACAGAAGATGGTGTCAGAACTGAGGGGAGAAAATGTAATTAAGGGTTTAAGATTGGAGCCTGGTGTTAATCAGCTGCCCTGCTGCCTTTATATCGTGTCACTTTAGAGACAATTCACAAGACACACGAAAAGACCTGTAGTTGTAACTCGCTGCCAGTCTTCTCTTCTGCTCCTGCTGGCATCGTAACATATTAACAGCGAGAAGTTGTAATAAAAAATGAATAATGAAAGGAATAATGTAGAGAAGAGGAGGAAATGTCTCCAACTAATTGCCACCTATTAAAAGGATAAAAAGATATGTTCATCTCATCAGGAATGATTTGACTGGTTACATATGTGTAAGCTAGATGCAGTGGAACATGACTCAGTTGGTTCTGTTTTTATGTAATATAAAATTTGACTTGCATGCCAATGACAAGATTTCTACCGGTCCATCAAACCCACCTGCTTCCACCATTTTCAGGACATTTTCAGCTTGGCTTGCTCAAAACTGAATTTCTTAGGGCTGGTTCCAAATCCACCTAAACCATGTGTCATAATTTCTCCGTTTTCATTGATTACTTTACCAGTCATCCTTCCTCATAGGTCGAATGTCCTTGATAAAACAGATACTTACAAAGTTGACAACAATCATCACTCACTTTACTTTCATCCAGGAATTGTTTGAGGCTATTTTATACTCTCAGCAGGACTGCAAATCTGGTCCATGCTCTTGATTATCATAACTTTCCTTCTAGTTTATGTCACAAATCTATAAACTAGTATCAGAGTAAACCTATATTTTTTTTGTCAGAAACTGCCTAAATTGTGATAAATATAAGTCCTAATTAAAGATATGGTGCAGTGTTCCAAATGCCACGCTGTATTTTCTCTGCTCTGCATGCATCAATGGCAAATCAAACAGACTCTCCCTGGATGCTCTTTGTGGATGCTAATGGCTGCAGCAATGGAGCACATGGAGTGAGTAGCATTGTGGTGGATGGTAATGATGGTAAAGATGAAATTGTATATCCAGAAGGACTCATGACTAAAACCAACAGCACGCCAACTGTCTGGAACTGTTGTGTCTACAAGAGAAATGACACACTACAAACGCAGGAACACTGCAGGTCATGCTGAATACTTGTGACAAGCACCAGAGGAAACATGTTTCATATCAGCTGCCACCTACAGTACGACAAGGAGCAAAAAACAAATCTAGTAGACATTTTGTATGTTGCACCATCTTGTGGTGTGGCCATTACTGCAAGGCCTATTTTCCTCATAACTGCCAACATGGACAAAAGCTTGTATAGGTATGTGTATGACTTTTGACAGTTGTCTACAATTTCTGATAAGGGTATCTTACCTGGAAATATCAAAGGTAATCTGTTTTTAAACATAGTTGCAATAATCTAAACTATATTTCATCAGACAGAAACTGCTTTTGATAACTGACAATATACACCGGAAAATAAAACACAGTTTTGATTTATGAAAAGCTGGAAAAGAAGCAGCTGCAAACTTCACCAGGAGCTTTTTTGTATTCAATGTTTTTTTTATGTTGTTAGTGACATATTTGTTATTTATAATATATTTTTTTATTATAAAATAGAATTTCAAGCAACATTAAATACAAAATCAAATAGAAATGCATTTATAAAGGATTCCTCATAAAAGTAACAGGAATATCCAAGTTAAAATAACACATTTCCAAAGTTAAAAAACACAAGACAAACTAAAGCTTATCAATAATTTAACTTTATGCTCATCACACTCACACACTAAGCTCATACAGTATAAAATTATACATAAAAAAGTTAAAATAAATATTGTATTTAGGTAAAAATTAGTGGTAAAAAAAAAGATAAACAGTTTATAAAAGCTAAGTGATTTGGTAACAATAAAACCTTGTTGAGGCAAAAACTACTCTGTCAAGAAGGAGTCTGGTTGTAAAAGTGAAAATGATTACAAGTTTATTGAAACAAAGAAGGTAGTACAAAGTAAAGAAGTTGCAACTCCTGAGAGTCTATCCAGAGATCTGCCAGGCAGAACTCTGAAGAGAGTCTGACCATGAACAGACAAGCTCGAACTTATGAAGACTCGTATCCACGTCATCGATAATCATATATCTTGTCAGGATGAAAAGAAGAGATTGCTCTGGAGCCATAGTGCCAGATTCATGTTGCAAAGGCTGACCTGGCCAGGTCAGCTAAGAGGGAATCAGGTGGATATCAGCTGGAGTGTGGACAGGCTGACACATTTAGAGGAAACAGAGTTATTATCAGTTGTTTAGCAAAGTGCAATCAGGAGCTGTGCTGGCTGTATCAAGGATTTAACACAGTGAGCTGCTGATTCAAATACAAATCTCAGTGACATTATGCTGAATATGTCAGAGGATGAAACTCACATATGAACTAATTAAATATGAGAAGCATATGTATGAAATCGCTACAACAACCTAATTAAAAAGGAAGTTTAATTAACAATTAAAGAACTTAATAGGTCTCAATATTCTTAAGGGAATTGTTTCCCCTCTACAAAACTCAACTCAACAAATATCCATGTATGAGAGTGTTGATGTTAGAGATATACATATGAAAAAACTTAACATTTCATCCATATTACAAATCAACATGGCAGCTATTAACAGTGTTTGCAAGGTTTGTAAGTTAACTGAACAGGCAGCCCATGTGTCCATGTTTTTTCTTAGTTGTGCTTTTTTTTACTAATATTTTAGAATGGCATGTTTTTCTCTACTAAAATAAACACTTCTCATTACTGTCAGCATTTGCTGCCCTGTTCTTTAGAAATAAAAAGAATAATACAATTTTCAACATTTTGCAGAATATACTTTTCTTCTCTCTTTTTCTATCTTGAGGTATTACACTATACGATTCTGGGCAATTTCATCGAATCTGTCCCTGTCTAGCAGGGGGTTAAATGCTGAAATTGGGATTTGTTAGATTGCAGGTGACCATGGTTTTATAGCAGAGGTCACCGATCTACTGAATAAAGCCAGTGATTGAGGAGAGGGTTGGTGTTGATGAGTGCTTCTGTGCTAAAAACACAACCACTAAACACATCTGGCAGAGTTGGTGAGAAGTTTGGAATATATTTACAAACAGACATTGAAAATTATAGCTTTACAAACATATGTAATGCTAAAATTCTCATAATTTATTCTCCGTCTTAATTTGATTATGCAGCGTAGATAAAAAGAGGAGGGATGCATGACTGAATACAATTCAGTGAAGTCTTTCAGTAGAGGCTTATCAGACCAGCATATATGGATACTGATAATCAGAACGCAGTCAGAATGAGGAGTAATTCCAACTAAGAATTAAGAGAGGTCTGTAGATGACCATCCAAAGCACTGGGTCAGATTGACCCATGTCAGATGAGGTCATTTCAATGCTAAAATATGAGTATGATTAAAAGTGTTGTTTGCAATCTAAATCATTTATAAAACAGGTGCTATGTCACCTCCCGGACGATAGGGAGGGTGACAACCAGTCTGCAAATGTTTCAGTGGTGGACTCACCAGGAGATGCCCATGTTTTTGTAAGGCAGAGGAAATACAGACCATGAAGGCAGAATATATATATACTTTTTTATGTATCGATTTTTCTTCTGAAAAGATCTGGTGTTCACCAAGCCAAACATGGTGGGAACCAGCACAGATTGGTGGTCCGAGGAGCAGATGAAACACAAAAAGCATATACAACTCTGGATTTACAAGTGAATTTGTAATGGTTCTCTCTATTCACCCATGCAACACCACAAAACCAGTACACAACTGAGCATTTCAATTAATTTTTTTTTCATTTCTTCTGATAATTTCTCTGGAGACATAATTGTTTAATTAACGCCTTGTTTTGTGTTGAGAAACTTCCATTTGTGGCATCATTCAGGGACCCTTTCAGTACATATTCATAAGGATATATTGGACAGCATCTTATTAGTAACACCCTGAGCTGAAGCAGTGCTGATATCTATTTTTCAGCATGAGGTAAAGCTTTCTTCCAATAGAGAAAACCTATTATTTTCTTCTTTTTTTGTAAATGAGTGAATATGCATTTTCTATAAAAATACTTCCCTCAGAGAAATGGAGATTCTTTGAACATCTTCCACATTGTCACTGTGGGCTCCTACTGAATGAACATAAATACTCCAGTGTAATTAATAATGAGTGTGTACACACACATATATATATATATATATATATATATATATACAAACATACATACATACATATATGTATTGTGCAGAACAAAGAAAAGTGACTTGCTAAGATACATCCTTACTGTTATTGTTTTCCACAGTGAGATTTTAGGATGTCTTTTTAGTTTCACTGTGATGTGTGGCGAGCCTCTATCTGTGTGTCAATGAAATTCCACTACCTATTTTTCTATCTGTTTCCCTCTGTGTTATGATGGAGTAAAGTCAGGGAAGCTTTGTTTTTCATGCACCCAGGCTTGCACTGTGATAAGCTGTACCCCCCAGTTCAGGCTCTACAGCCAGCCAGATAGTGTTTGCTACGCTTGACTTCCTCTAGAGCTGGCCTGAGAGATGGATGCACCGTGGGAAAGAAAATGGGCAAATAGGACATTTTAATGGCTGCATGACACACCAAAAATAGCCAGTGTAAATGGAGACTATTAATAATAATGTTAAAGATGTTCTCCAAAAACACTTTGAAGGCAAGTTTTTTTCTCTTTTTGCTGAGGTTGTCCGAGATAGCATAGATTCTGTTTTTAATCTGAAAATATTTTTATGCTTAAATAGGAGTTAGAATGTAGATGCTGATGTTTTACATTGAGGACATCTCTCTTCAGTGTTGTTTTCCATTTCATCAGCGCAAATAAGCATGAGTAGATACGTGCAAATACAATTGGCTATTATTTATTTATATAACAGATGACCTACCCACCACCTGTTACATCGTTCAGTATAGCAGAGGGTGTTTCACCCAGCATTTCATGTAGTGTGCTAATAGCGATGCAGCAGAAAGTAATGTAAGTGAAAGAAAGTTTCCCATTTCCCTCTGAGTTTGCAGCAGGTGCTTTCAGCATTCTCATGTCGTCTTTGCCGGAGTATTTTTGGCTCAAATTATAAATCCTCTCTGAAGACGATAGCGGCGGGCGTCTCTGAGTTCTGGAAACGGTGGATCCGGAATGGCTGGAGTTCTGTGAGCATTCGCAGCAGCTCTTCAGACAGCAGTTGTTATGGTAACGTTTCTATCTCCGGTCTTTGAAGCTGTGAGAGGATATAGTGTGTCTGTGTAAAACAGCCGCACCTAAAACTTTTCCTTTTTCTTTTTTTTTTTGAGAGAGGAAGAACACACAGCAGTTTTATCTGTGCTGGAAAGGTTATTCCTCCTATGGTTTGAGAGTCCATCTGATGTGATGTAGCAGATAGGCTCACAATCTCACTCCCACCACCAACCACTTCATTAGTTTATCAATTGACCTTTCCCTCACCCTTTAGCGGCACATTGATCCACCAGTTCTCCTTTGAATGTCACATTAGCTGCTTGAACAGAAACTTATGTTCCACCACTAAGTGATAAAAATACTGTGTAAACTGAATACTGACTATTAAAATATTATTACCTTGTTTTTTTCTAGCTAAAATGATCAAATATGAAATATTATTTGAGAAAATGATTTATTTACACACTCATCAGCTGTGTCTGTGGATTTTTAGCAGCAGTTGAATGGAAAAGCGACTGATAAGACTGAAAACAGCAGATTGAGACCAAACATGGTAAAAACAAACTTTGTGATGGTTATTTTCTATGGATTTGCTTTCAAAAGCTACCCACGTATACATCACGCATCTTTCTCAGAAAATATGATAACAAATGAAGCTGAGAGGATCTGAAGGTCCCTTTATTTAGTTTACCTTCAGTCTACAATAGCTCAGCATCCTTTTTCACAAGGCTTGTGGTGCCTTGCCAGCCACAGTGCAAACTATTCACATTGTTGCAGGAAAGTCCTGTTTCTTGCTTGTGTTTATCCTTACAAAATGCCTATTTTTTAAGAATATTTTTAACTCTATACATACGTTTCTGAGTCCTCTGTAGGGCTCATTAAATTAGATTTTAAAATATTTCCTAAATGCCAGATTTGTGCAATTTGATACACATCTTTTTAGCTCCCAAGTGGATCTATTAGCATTTTGTAGCTAAAACACTCCTAAGAAGTGATTTTTGAAATGGTTGCTGCTAATGATTTTGCACTTGCATTTTTTTAAAATGGCACTTTAAAGTACCATTCCATCCATTTTCTACCGCTTATCCGAGGTCGGGTTGCGGGGGCAGCTGCCTAAGGAGGAAAGCCCTGACTTCACTTTCCCCAGCCACTTTCACCAGCTCATCTGAGGGGATCCTGAGGCGTTCCCAGGCCAGCCACGAGATGTAATCAGTCCAGCGTGTCCTGGGTCTACCCCGGGGCCTCCTCCCACAGGGACGTGCCCGGAACACCTCACCAGTGAGGCATCCAGGAGGCATCCTAACCAGATGCCCGAGCCACCTCATCTGGCTTCTCTCAATGTGGAGGAGCAGTGCCTCTACTCTGAGTCCCTCCCGGATGGCCGAGCTTCTCACCCTATCTCAAAGGGAGACACTTGCCACCCTGCGGAGGAAGCTCATATCGGCCGCCTGTACCCAGGATCTCATTCTTTCGGCCAATCAAAAGTTCAAATAGCATCAGGAATGGGAATAGAACTGAGCAGATGATTGATAACTGAACTGAGTCTGTGATTATGAACAGAGTGGTAGGTAGAAGTTGAAGTTGATGATTTACTCAATGATTTATGTTCCAATCCTCATCCATGGTCATAAACTCATGTGGCTCACTTAACCGCATAAGGATGGGGTAGGGAGTTTTTTTCATTCACGAAAGCAGAAAGCAGCTTTGCATCAGAAGAAGACAGTTGAAGTTGTTTTTCGGGGAATGGTCCAAGAGGCAACTAGAATATTTCTCACTTGGCTTGAAATAAGTGATAGAAAAAGATTAACTGAAAACAGGTAGTTGGAATATTCTACCTTCAAGAGAATCACTAACATAAACCAAAATTTAATGCTTGTCTATTTTCTGAGTAATAATAAGCAACTGAAGAATGCAAGAAGGGGTATTAGAACAAGAGATAACCATGGAGTAAAGAGAGAGTGAAGGTAAAGAGCAGCAGATGGGGTACATTATAACGGGAATATGGGAAAATGAGCGAATAAAGATAAGAGGTCTTTGCAAGGAGACTGAGCAAAATGAAAGGAGACCAGTGCCACAGGAAAAGGTAGACGAAAAACTAAGATAAAAATAGAGATAAAGAGGTTTCAGCAGGGAGGGAATGAACAGGGAAATGAGGGAAAGACTTAAACTTTAAGGATGGAATATATAAGTGAGAAGGCATATCGAGTAGAAAATGTTGGGTGATTCAGATAGTGAGAGCTGGGGGATGGGAATGTGGGAGTGTGAAGGAGCAAAGTGACAGACAAGGAAGGAAAAACTGCAGGCAGAGCAAGTACCACCACACCCTGGACATCATTCCAAATCCCCTTTTTTATCTACATTCTTGAGTACTGCATGAATTTAATTTTTTCTATTCAAACAGTTAAAAGGTCATTCAGAGTGGTGAACTTTTTCTTCAAGCCTGTGTTTTCTTTAATGCATATGATGGTGGTTCAGAAACACTCATATCTCAAAGTTGTGAGAGTCCATTTCTCCCTGAAGTATATGTTTGTACAAAGCATGTATTAGTGTGCTATGTCAGTCTTTTCCTTAACAGGAAGAACATAGACATTAATATAGAGTAACTAGCACCACTTCTTCTTGAAATCCTCTCGTCATTTACAGCTGACATAAAGCGCTGGAATGGTGGTATTTGAGACATAGCATTGTGGAGATTGCTCGAGGCGTTCTGTAACTGCGGAACAAGTCAAACAAAAAGAAACGGGTCATGTTGCACCATCCTTTCCATGCTCAAGGAACAAACTGTAATTAATAGAAGTTAAATGCACCAGGAAATTCATGAGCAAAGCAACATAAACATCACTGAAAAAACAAAATAGATTTATTAGAAAATACAGTATATTAGAAAATATATAGAAAATAAGAGATTAGTTAAATTTTACATTACAGATATTGTTGGCTCAACTGTTTGCTTCTATGAGCCATACATTATAACATCTTAGTGTGTGTTTATCCACTTAGAAACAGATCAATGGATCTCTGTGTCATTGTCAAAATTACATGTACACTTTGTTTGTCAGTCTTTCCTTTTATGTCAGCTGGTGGCCGTGCTGCCACCAGCTGACATTGTGTTACATAAACAGCTCTCACCAGTTGAAAAAATAATTGCTCAGTTGTTGACGTGCTACGGAGAGGCGGGAAGGTTTAATCACTTCCAGATAATGATCAGTTCCAGCTGCCATTTTGGTGTAGACTGTCTTGATGTATGCTAAAAGCCTGTTGTCAAACAAGAGACTGTCAATACTCTGACACACTATCAGATGAATAAAGCACTGTTTTGTTTTGAATTTAGCAACAAGCAGATGTTCTTTTGAAAAATGTACAGCTCCAAAGCATGAAAAGTCTCATAACCAAGTTTGTAAGATTACTGAGCTGTGAATGTGAAGTTAGATTAACATTTTACTCCCTTTTAATCCTATTAGACCAAATTACAGTTACATTTCAAAGCAGGTCTAAGTAATAGAAAGCAAACGTTGATAATCCCATGCTTTCATACAAACATTTGTCTATCAGTAAGTGTGATAGCATTTTATAAAACCGAAAGTAGGCATTATTATTATTTTAACTGGGGCTTCAGCTGCTGTTCCTCGTGATTTAGCCAGGTACAATTTACCAGCCTTGATGTGCTGCTGTATACCCATACCCGACACTGAAAGCAACACCCCTTCAGGCCGTGATCACAATTAAACTATTGCTCTGCAAAAAGTGGAGCTGAGCATTTGTTCCTCCAAAAAGTCATTAACACTCATTAGCATGCAACGAGATGAGGCAATATTCAAAATTGGGTTTGGCACTTTGACTTGGTCTTTGAGGAGAGGGGGCATTTAGTTATGCTAATAATATGTTATTCCCATACTTGGTTAATTGCTAAGGCTACGAGGCTAATGCAAGAGCAATATGACTGACAATTTGATTCTATATTTCTGAGTCAAGTAGGGATTTATAATGCAGATCAAGTACTTGAGAAACAGACACCTTGTGAAACATGTGTTGCAGTTTGTCCTGACATCACACCTGCCAAAAACCTAAAAACAAGCATGTAAATAACTAGTTAGAATTAGCCAACCTGATGCATTAAACTTTCCTAAGGACATATTGAGATTTTCCTCTGAATCATTTATAAGAGACTCCTTACTCCTGCTGGTGTCCAAAGTAAATTTCCATTTCAAACCATAATGACAGGGAGGACGTGACTCATATCTATGTGTGTCACCCTTTGCTTCCAGCAAAGACAACTACAAATTGCTAACAGCACGAACACACACATTTCCACAGTTGCATGCAAAAAAGCATTTCTAAATAAACTCACACGCAAATGCAGTATTATTATTGAGTGTGGCTGCATGGCTACAAACCATTTTCTTCTTATTGCTTCCTCCCTGGCTCTGTAGCCTTTTGTTGGCCTGAGCCGTATGTTCACACTCTTGGTAGGAAAATTCCTCTGGTATGTGGCATATCTTCCCATAAGTATCATCCAGGGTTGCTGTAAGCAGCTGGCTTGTTCAGAAGACATGCAGAGAATGAGGTTTAAAAAAAGGTTGGAAAGGTCCCGAAAAGCTGCGGGCCTGAGAGTTCCATGAAGGGCACTGCTTCTTTATTGAGTTTATTTTGGTCTCTTCCACTCTGAAAACTGACTTCTGTCAAAAGAGTCAGGGCCACAACTCCCACATCCCCTCCCAGCCAAGTGACTAAAGACCTTGTCTAGTCTGCTCGGTTGATTTAAATAAGAAAAAGCTGGTTGTAGAGAAGAAAATGAGGTGGCGTGAAGGCAAATGAGGAGAAAATCAGTCAGGGAATGTAAACAGCTGGGCAACATGAACAAGTCGTGCTCCAACCTTAGCTAAAGACAAAGTTCTATTTATTCCATCCATCCATTTTCTACCGCTTTTCCCTGAACGGGGTCGCGGGGGGGCTGGAGCCAGTTCTATTTTTTATTTGACAATAATTAAAATCTGTCTCATCTCAACCTAGCTAGCTAGCTAGCTAGCTGACTTGGCTTATCTTTATTTGTCTTATTGTAGATTAGGTTAGTAAAGTATATAGCTTGTTTTATATAATCTTCGTTTATCTTATGTAAACCTAATTTAACTTTATTTATCTTGATAATATTATGATGAGTTGGATACATAGAACACTGACATTTTAAGATACTTTACAACAGGAAATCTAACAAAATCAATAAAAAATGCATTTTTTCTTGGGGGATAACCTTCTCATTTTAAATGATTTTAAACCATTAAAATCATTAGAATCACATCTGAAAAGATGTAATCAGAGTGCTTTGGGGAGTGAATTCCTGAGAGTAGCCTATAGAAATCTGTTTTATTTAGTTGCAAGTTTGAAACAACCCAGAACTTTTGATCCTTTGCAATACACATTTGGGAATACTAACTGGTTAGCAACTTGTTAGCTGTTAGGTCAGAGAATTGAATGTGTGACTGGTTAAAGAAGACTCAAACTGACAGAAGTGCCAGTGAACAATTTATTACTGCAGCTGTCATCAGGTTTCCCTGCATGTGCGAGGAAGCCATGATGGATTTTGACATTGGAGAACTGTGAGTTTCCCTTTTAAAAGTAGACTCTGTGAGATAGTCCAGCAGAAACTTCGAAATTCAGACCTACTTTCAAATCAAATGGAAAGAAATGCAAAAACATTGGATTTCCGTACTATATCTGTCTAGTTTTGCCAATCTCCAGAGGTCCACATGGAAAATTTATAGTCAGAAATCTGGATTTGCATGTCTGGTAAAATGTAAATCCCATAAGTAGCTATTCATTTCATTGTACATCACGCAACATTTCTTTCTTTCACACACCTTTTACTTAAATCTGAAACCAAGTGAATAAAGGTGGATGCTTCCAGTTAGTTAACTTTATTGGGTTTATTTATTTATTTTTGGTGCAATGTACCACATTTTCTCTAATTTTTAAAACTTTACACAAGCATCTCTCTGTGCAAAAGAGACATTCTGTATCGGAGGAACCCCTTATCATGTCCGAATATCTTATTTGTGTGAAGTACAGACCTTGTCAAATTATGTGCCTGATTAACTCACCTAAAGAGGATTTTAAAGAAATACCTACATTGGTTCTCATATTGGTACCAACGGCACAGATGGAAGACAAGGGTTTAGTATTGGTCGAGAGTGAGAATATGGCGTATCAAATCAATTCAGGCCTTTGTTATTGTGTCTTTTGAGGTATAAGTATGTGTTAATGTGGCATACAGGGTTTTGAGTGGTTGCATGACTGGAAAAGCACTATATAAGTGCAAGTCCATTTAGCATTTTAAAAATGTCCAAAAACCAATAGCCATAAAAAAGGGAGGAAAAAAAGTATTGATTTTACCCATGGACGAGATCAATTACAGCCCACTCCTTTGGACATCTTTGGTGCAATAAATATCAATGAAATAACTTGATTATTTCATTTAACCTCTATTATATAATTTTAAACAAACTTCTTAGAAGTGGCTTTCTTGAGTTTGCAAAAAAAAATGCAATCTCCCTCTGAAATAAAGTTTTTTTTTTCATTCTTTTATCAAACATATGCATCCAGACTAAGTGTCCAGTCAAAACTTCAATTTAAACTGATATTTAAATGAAGATTAGAACATTATGCAAAACCGTGTTCATTTGCTGCTTTATGTGTCAACCATCATTAGCAACATCCATCCATCCATTCTCTACCGCTTATTCCCTAACGGGATCGTGGGGGGGCTGGAGCCAATCCCAGCTCACAACGGGCGAGAGGCGGGGTACACCCTGGACAGGTTGTCAGTCCATCACAGGGCCAACACATAGAGACAAACAACTATGCACACACACACTCACTACATGGACAACGTACAGTCTCCAATCAGCCTATCCCCAAGGTGCATGTCTTTGGACTGTGGGAGGAAGCCGGAGTTCATTAGGAACATTTGCAGTTAATTTAGTCTTCATTAAGAAGAGGATACAGGTCCTAAAGTTCAATTTGAACTTTTTTTAAGGTGTTGGTCAGAAGAAAACAATATGCAGTAGGTTCCATGTTGCCTCTTCATGTTGGATTTACGACCACATGGCAGAAATCTGCCATGTGAATTGAGAAAACGATTTCCCCTCACTTTAAACAGTGTCTTCTGAAATATGTTAAGCAAACAATTACTTGGACAAACAGACATCAGATCCTTGGTGGCTTCCTTTTATATTTAGTATTTGGGAATGAACTTGGAATTAATCCTCTCATCAAACTCTTTGTAGAAAAGCAAACAGGTGCATTTCCTAAGCTGCCGATTAGGGCTTTAGAGTTGAGCTCAGACAATATGACAATAATCCATTTCAGCTACTTACATCTGTAATATATTTCTTTCCCTAAACTCTCAGTAATCAGTGGATCATTCTGATCAAGCTGTTAAAGCATTAAATCAAACCCCTCCCTTTGAAAAGTGCTGCTTTATAGTTCAGCTTCCACTTTGTACCAACAACCAAGTGCGAACTCTGTTCATGCTGTTCTCACCTAAGATTGTCTTAATGAAAACCATGAGTGTTGATTTACCAGAATTCCTTCATTTATAGACATTTATGCAAAGATTACAGTATAAACCTTTGATTTGAGGCTGTTTTGGCCAATACCAGTCAATTCCTACTTTGACTGTCTTTGTGATTTTGTTGTTTTATCTCTTTGCAGGTGATCCTGATTCTTACTAAACTGTATGACTTTCATATTGGCAGCGTCACTGAAAGCACGCTCTGGAGGTGAGTACAAAAAATAACTTTATTCATATTTGCATGTGGGTCTTTGAATGTGATGTCTACTGAGTGCCAGAAAGTGGGATTAGCTATGCAAGATGACTGTTGAAGCTTGGTATGTTTCAGGAATTTCATAGCTTAATTTAATTTTATTTAACATAAAACTAGACTAAAAACAGTTGACTTATTCCAAAATGCAAAGTCCTATCTCTGCTCTACCGCTCTGAACTTGTTCTCACTAGCCCCTCTGGTGCAGCAAACAGCATTCTGGTGTCATGCACGGTCAAACAGGGCACTCAGGTGTAGGATGCTGTTTTCCATGCTGTTGTTCTCCTGCATTATCTGATGTACTCAGCTTCTTCACCCCTGCTGGGGATAAAACAAACACACACTCACACTCAAACACTCGTGAAACAAAGAGGGGGCTTGTAAAGAGGAAAACTAGACGAGCAAGAGGAGGGGTAACACGTCCCTGATGAGTTTAAACTACATAACCTATTTCTATTTTCAAATCTGGTTTACGAAACACACATGCAGTTGTTTATTTGTCTCACTTTTAGAAAGCTGCTGTACAAATGACTGAGTTGTCCTGGGGGTATATGTGTTGTTTATTTTTGTTTTTTTTTGAGAAGTTGTGCACATGGGGATGAAGGGACGACTCAGGTAACAGAGAGGCGTAAACTCTCTTACAGGAATTTGTCACATTAAAGCTTAGCAACAATGACTAGGCCAAGAGGGTCTGTCTGACTGACTGAAGTGGTGTGCTCAGGATCATCATTAGGCTGTGATTGTCTGCTCTAACATAAGCTATTGGGAATTATTCTGCTCTCAAATGTCTGTAGGACTGATGCAACTTCTGGGGACATCTTCAGCTAAAAGCATGGTTTCATGCCTTGTCTGACTTTGATCACTGGTGCTTCTACCCTGGACAAAATAGAGGTCTAGAAACACATCTAAGTTGATAGGATTGAGACAAAGATGACAGTGTTCGGTCTGTTCTTACTGGAACAATTTGGTCATGCAAAAAAGCCCTTTGAGCAAAGAGGAAGATAGGCAGTGATTTAAATGTAGAATATTCATTTTAAAGTCAGAATATCACTTTTTTTAAGTTCTAAATGGATGAAACCAGAGATACTGAGTAATGTGTTCTGATATACTCACCAGCCATCTATCCGTAAGCATTGCTGTGGAAACAAATAGGAACTAAATAAAGATGTTTCTGGTATGAGAATAAATAAAAGGGTCCTTTATGGTAGGCCACGGTTTATATATATATATATATATATATATATATATATATATATTGTCCACCAAGGCTACCCACTATCATTGGATCTGTTAATGACCTTTATGGGCAGAATTTCTAGGCACAGCCGGTTTGGGGGCCTAAGGATCGGGTCACTGCTTTTTGCAGATGATGTGGTCCTGTTGGCTTCATTTGGTCCTGATCTCCAGCTCTCATTCGAATGATTCGCAGCCGAGTGTGAAGCAGCTGGGATGAGAATCAGCACCTCCAAATCTGAGACCATGGTTCTCAATCGGAAAAGGGCGGAGTGCCCTCTATGAGTGGGGGATAGGATCCTGCTCCAAGTGGAGGAGTTTAAGTATCTCGGGGTCGGGTGGGGAATGGAGCGGGAGATCGACAGGCAGATCGGTGATGCGTCTGCAGTGATGCGTGTGGACGCTGTACCGGTCTGTCGTGGTTAAGAGGGAGCTGAGACAAACAAAGCCTAAGTGGTTTATTTACACTCAGGGACGATCAATGCAGCATTATCTATGGATGAGCCTGAAGAGAAACAAACAACAAACACCATGTTTTTTTCTTTTCTTTTGTATATAAGCTTTTTTAAAACAAGGCAAGGTAAGGCAAGTTTATTTATATAGCACATTTCATGTACATATAGGACAGTTCAAAGTGCTATGCTCAGCTCAAATCTCAAAGGACAAAAATTATTCACTTGATAACTTTGCTGTGTCTTCCCAGCTTACAGTGGTGGTCTGACAGTGATATGTGATGCATAAGTGACTTCTAGCTATCTTTGACATTTACATCATGCCTGTGCAATTAGGATCCAGAGGAAAAACAATTATGTTAGCTATGTTCTGTTGAGAAAATGCGGTCCCTTGATGCAGTGCAACAAAACAGACACGTGAGCTGCAAACCCAATATCATAAAATAAATTAATAATATTAAAATACTGAAAGGATTCTTTCATGACAATATTCCTCTATTATCAAATTTAACACATGACAGGAATAATGCGGTTTCTTGTCCATTTGTCAGTAACTTATTTCACAATTACACAAACTTTGAATAGATTTAGATTTCCAGAGTTTATGCTCCTTTACACTTTGAACCCTGTAGTGTCTGACACCCCCAGACATACGCCGTGTTGTAACCAGCACAGATGGCACAGAGAGAGCAGAGAAAAGGCCTTAAGGGAGGAAGAGGAGAGGGGGGAGGGGGTTGAAGAGCAACATAATGTCAACCTAATGGAACTGAGATAATCCTCTGTAGGAGGAAACTGAACCAAAGCAATGAGTGGAACACTCCTAAGAGCAAAGAAAAGTTTGGTTTTGTTTGCAATCATTATTTTTTGTGTTTTATCTGTTTTGCTCCCAAAATATATATCCACAGGAATAAAGCCACATTTGCTTAAAAAATTAAGTTAAATTAAATTAAATAAAACCATTAATTTTCCCGGTGCCCTTTGAGAGCAGTTTTCCCTCCAATATAATTTGTGACTATTTGACTGGAGGAAAGAAAGTGCCGGTCACCCTGCATCACAAATATTTCCCTCCTAGGGGTTTTAGTCAGATGGATGTAAACATGGTGAGATCAGCCAAACTCTACTGGAGCCCACGATTAAAGGGATATTTCAACCATTACAAATCTGCTATTTGCCAAAAGTTTACTTTAAAGCTCCGTCTTGTTTGATGGTAAGTGTATTATGTGCATTTTTGGAGTCATCCCTGCTCAGCAGCATCCCGAGGGTGAGAAACTGCACTATACAACATTTTCATCCAGGGCCATGGTCGTCTTAGCTGAGTTTTGCTTTCAGCATCACATGCTAGCATATGAACATAAACACATTGACCTTTCTTAACACAGATATTTGCCAATTCAGCAAAGAAATGCAGGAAAACATTAACAGAGGAAGAAAAGAAAGGAGTGCAAGGGATAATACAATTGTAAGGACTGGCTCTTTTACTAGCTAGTTCAGTGCAGGTAGGATGCAAGATGGTTTAAGAGGTTAAATGCACTTCCTGCTCCTCTGTTACGCCTGGTTTCTGTCTCCTAAGGAAGGGACACATGAACAAGAGTCATACTCTTATGGCTATCCAATCTCATTGTTCATACTTGTGCAAGTGCACACAAGAGCTAATGATAACTAAAGCTAATTCTATATATCTGATCCTTGAAAGCCACAGTCTTGCAGGTGTTTGGAGTGTCCTCACTGCAACACACCTGATGCTAATCAATGGGTAATTAGCAGACTTCTGCAGAGTTTGATGTCAAGTTCTTTACAAGTCTGCTAATTTAATCTGATGTGCATCAGGTGTGTTGCAGCTGGAACACGACTCTGTTGTGCCTGTTGCAAAGACATTCCCAGACACAGTCCTTGTAGCCTCATCTTTTGGTTTTTTTTCTTTTCTCAAAACTATGGCTCTCGAGAACAGGAGTTGCCCACCCCTGTTTTTTATGGACCAGCATTCACACAAAACTATAAAGCACCACTCCAGAGGCCTGTACTATGAGCGAAGTAAACATACTCCAGATATTTCTGCCACCTGGGATGACTTACCCAGACATTGAGGATCTGGGTGCTCATTTATAAAGCTTGCTTACGCACAAAAAGCGGCGTAAGTGGATTTCTACGGAAAGTTTCTGATTTA